>SNQJ01S0041270.1:62680-77579 GCA_010110895.2 Picea sitchensis | reverse complement strand
AGGTGTTAGAGATCGAGAGATCTCGTGAACTCGGGAGTTCACAGGGTAAGAGCCCAAACATTGGGTACTCCAAGTCACGAGGATGCTAGAAGCGAGAAGGAGGATAACCATTGGATCCGGATCATAGGAGGACCGTTGGATCCGCACGTGGGATTGTGTATCGGAGCCTCGCGAGAAAAGGCTCGAGAATTTGGCCACGGGGATCGCGAGATTGCGAGAATCGATATCCCGACAGCTGGAGGACTGTGTGGGCCATAGCGAAACCGGTGAGTGGAATACAGGTGGCACGAATACCTCGGGATCTCTCCGCAAGAAGTCCCGAAGTATTGGCATTAGGATTCGTGAGTCGCGTAGTTCCGAGAGCCGAGGTTCGTGTGGACGCGTGGCAAAGCATAAAGTGGGACCCGCGTGATCGACGGGTGGACACATGCTGCCTGGAGATAGAAGTCAACATTCCGTTGAATTCTCGCATGTCAGGGATTCGCAGAATAGGGGGGTGAAAAATCGACGGTTCAAAAGGCTAGGTTGCGAGGTTGCGAGGTTGCGAGTAGTGAAATCCGTCAAGGGAGGATTCAACCTAGAGTTGACCTATCGCGTCTCAGAGGATCGCAACGGGAGGAAAAAGAGTTCGACTCACACACTCACGAAGGTGCGAGTTGAGAGAGGGAACTAACAAAGAAAGGAGCTATACCCGTATCGCCAGTTCAGGTGTCGCAAGATTGGAAAGGAAGAGTTAGAGGCTTTGATTCATGAACTCGCGAGAACGTGAGATTTAGCTGATCTCCCGGTGGTAAAGGGGAGCCCTCGGGGAAAGATTGTTGTGGGTGCAGATTTCCCGATAGGGAAATAGAAGAACGTTGGATTTCTTTGGGCTGAGAGAAAGAATATCCTATGAGAGCGGACGTGCCTGGGTGGCGCGCTCTGCGTCAGACGTCCAAAAACCTAACCATAGAAGGTGAAACAACAAAAGTCATGTGGGCCCTATGGGTAAGTTGGTGTAATTTGGTAACTCAACTTCCTAGGGTCATAACTTTTGCATACGGCCTCTGTTTTAGGCATGTGATGGCCCATTGGAAAGGTCATTTAGATAAATATACATTCCACCATTAGACTCTAACTTCTTCTATAGTCTTACTATGGCAAGTCAAAAAGAAACATTTAGGGCCCCAAAACAACCTTGGAAGTGCAACAAGATGTGCTGACATGAAAACATACAAAATAAGCCAGTTGGATTAGGCGAGAGGCGACCCGTATCCACTTGGAGAATGTGTGAGGCTTCAGACAACCCTAAAAATGTAGAACTCACAATTATAATGTAGTACAAAAAGACGTGTTGAATAAAAAACAGACACGAGGAGCTAGTTGGAATAGGTGGGTGGCCACCAATATCCACCTGGATCAATATACGTGGATGAATCTTGACCATCAGATATAAGGGAGAAGGAAGGCTATTGGTCTGGAGTGTTGTGGAATGCTAACATCACCTAGGGTGATGTGGAACCATGTTTGGCGTTCCATGTGTCACTTGGAATCGTACATTTCACAAACCATATGTGCCCATTAAAACGTGAGATGTGTCACCCACTAAAGGGGAAACATGTCATCTATGCCATGTCGATTATCACCCCCTTGCACACATTTTCTTGGATTATTGGTGGGTGGAGTACTCGGGACCCACCTTTCCTTACCTCTGCATTGAATACGTCACCACATGCAAGGGTGAACCCTTCGAGAGTTCAGGAGTCCGAGACTCTTGAGTTTTGGGGTACAATATCGTAGATATGCTGAAATGTACGAAGGTCGAAGCCACATGGAGATATTTTTGGATCCTTTAGGAGTTCAGGAATTCATGGCTTTGGAGGACATGCGTGCAGAAAGGAAAAAGGGGCATTCAACGTCGAAGTGTCGTACACTGAACTCCCCTCTAGCTTATGTGTTAAATGAGGATCAAGTCCTGCCGTTGGATTGGATGGTGGATGGAATTCCACTATGGATGTGGGAACTTGGGGATGGTATGAATGATATGGAACCATGTGGGTTCCATGTGACCCTTGATTAATAACGCTCGAAGAGATTTGGGAGGCCATAACTTGCAAACCCAGGTTCGTATTTGAGTCGGGTAGCAGTCGTTAGAAAGATACAGTTGAGTATAAGAGGATGGAGACCTCAGAGAGAGAATTCAAGATGATTAACTGATTTGAAAATAGTGGGCTAACTTGTTATGCTATGCAAACACCCTCTACTTCATTAAAAATAAACTTTACAGGACCTTGCTCCATGTGTTAAAATATGCAAGATAAATTATGTGTTAAATTCATGCTTCTTTTAAATGGTTATGTGTGAGGTCTTTGCAAGATTAAATATGTTGTTTACAACAACAAATATAACTTGCAGAAAATAATAACCAACAAACACTCATAACAATAACAACATGATAAAGGATTTCACCCCTCTCTAGGCTACATCTCCTTGAGCCTCCATCAATGGACTTGGCTCTCTGGGATTAATTTGTCATAGATTATTTTACAAGTCGCTGCTCAACTCCAATGGAAATACTGACTGTACCATTGGGATCAGAATACATAAAAACCCCAAAAATGACTAATAAAACTCTGAAAACGGATCATGGCTCATCCGGGCATGACCTCTTCTACATGTGGCCTTAAGCTTCCCTGAGCTTTTCTTTGGAAACAACACCTGTAAAAGTCCTCAAATGGATATGAAACATGTCCCAAAGTGTTCATAACATATTAATTAGTCAAAAATGATTATTCAATCACAGAAAACAAACATAGGCTCATCTGAGCATGACCTCAAATAATGAGGGCTTCAAGCTCCCTAGAGCTCTCTGAAACGTCAATGGTTAAAAACCTACAAAAGAAGTCTTCAAATGGATGTGAAAATAGTGCCAATGGATTCAAAATGTCCAAAAACCCCTAGCTAGGATTTTATGGCACCTCATTCGGCCAAAAAATGAAGAAGATAGGCCTCCTGTCATTCTCTTGCTTCAAGCTTGTTGTCTCTGGTTCGCCAAAATGCACCTTTGGGCGTTCTAACCAAGAACACGCTCAAAAATGTGTGCTAAAACCTAGCACATGCACACAACCGCATAACTGTGCAAACTGTAGGACGGTTATGGGCACGCCAGCCCCTAACCGCCAAGACCACGGGCATATGGGTCCATGTGACCGCGACCCCGCACAAAAGAGCTCAATTCCAAGAGCGAATATATGGGTGACAAGTGGCGGGCGTGTGGTTGGCTGTAACCATTTGAAAACCAAACTAAAACCCATGCGCACAATACATATGGTCACATGGCATAAAACACAAGACCGTGGGCTAAACGAAATCATTTGAAACACGCGCGCTCCATGTGGTCACATGCGAAACCAGGGCCTGGAGCTCAGTTTGAAATACAAACTCCCGCGCGCACTTGGTGTATAAATCAGTGGTCATATATATAAATGTATGCGACCGGGGCTGGGGCTAAGCCCCAACCCGGACGCACCCCATATCACGTTTTAATACAATTCAAATGTAATTAAAACCATAGGTTTTACAAGGACCACCATATGGTGCGTTGGCAGGGTGGACTTGCCAAGACTTTGGACTATGGGGGAGGTCCATGGTTTGAACCCCATGGAGTCCATAATGTTTTGAACTAACAACCAATACAACGGTGCCACGTGTCATCCCATGATTGGGCCACATGGCACGAAACCACAAACCAAAAACTGCCACGTGTCGAAACACCATTCTCCCAAATCTGCCAATCTGAAACTACCACATCATCATATGCCACATCAGTGTATGGACGTACGGCCTCTTCCACATCAGCCTGTACAGACTGTACAGACTGTATAGACTGCACAGTCAGCGTCCCTTTTTTTACCTATTTGATGATTCAAACAGATCACGATATCTCTCGCTCCTGACGTCCGTTTGAACCCAAACGAGTTGCATTGGGTTCGTGACGATGAGGGCTACGCTCTCGTTCGTTTTGAGGCAATTATGAGAACTTTTATTTTTGAGCTAAAATTTGACCCCTGGTCCAGATTTTGATCATTAAAGTAAGATAATTTTTGATGCCCCATCCCTAAAAAGGTATTTAAGGGGCTGGGTGTGTTACAAATTGGTATCAGAGAATGGAAACAACACGTGGCCTACTTGGGCTCACGAAAGAGTCAAGTGATTTTATCTTAGAAAAATCTGAGGGAAGGGCATACTACCCTACCCTATCTAAAAATGAATTATTCAGACACAGGCCTAGATGGGTCGGAGAATAGTCATAAGACTAGTTTACCAAGGCCAAAATGATCCTGCTGAGAGTATCACTGTAGTATGGATATTATCTGCATAAGTTCATTAGGGAGAAAGATGTAGATTAAAAATTAGTTGGGATTTTATCCAACGCAATTGAATCATGCTAGTATGTGGAAGAAGAAGCCTATCATTTATTTTGGGAAATGATATCCAATCCTATGGAGTGGGATTATGTTGATGGGAACTAATAGGAAGACTTGGATGTGAATGGATTTAAAGGATCCGTAGCAGTAATAATTAATGATTTAATGAAGGATTAAAGCTTGTATATGTGTATGATCCCTCACGATCGAGGATTGATGGAAGTGGTATGGTCAATTTACTTGACCTATAATGAATGAAAATTGTTGTTGGAATAACCCAGTAAGAAAGTAAAAATGAACCCTCTAGATTGAGAATAATCTTCATGAAGGTAGAAGTGAAGTGACAAGAGTAACTTCAAAAGATCATGGTTGTGCTAGGGGAGTGTGTATCAATATTAAATTAAGGATGTGTCTATGCAAGAGGAATGAGTCTGGTGACCATTCTCTAAAAAGGGAGAGCATGTGAAACTCTCGGGTTTCGAAGGGAGCTGAGAAAAAAAATGTGTTTATGGGTAAGGAATTGTTGGGCATTGTTTTTCTAATCAAGATGATAAACAAAGCTATAGAAATATGAAGTGATTGAGTGAGAAATCACAACATCTTCCCTTTCTTGGTGGATAGGAAAATTATCTTCCATAATTCCTGTGGGAGGAGGAGAGTGACCTCTGCCCCTTGCCATTGCTGAACAAAAGAAATAGTTCTAGGTGTAATGGTTAAGGTTGATATACATTTGCATCCTATCTTATGTTTTAATGAGAGTAGATAGAAACAATTAGAACCTCTACAAAAATTTAAAAAGAAAGAGATAGACCCTCTTCCGAAGACTGATTATGACCTAAATATACTCTGGAGTTTTGTATTAAAATACTTAGTAAGTAACATACTTCAAAATTGTATTTGGGCTTTAAGGAAATAGTCCAAATGTTATTAGACATTAAAATGTATTATAAATGAGGTAAATTGGTTAATTAAATGTTGATCCTGAATGTGGTAAAGGAAGTGTTGGGGAACTTCTAGATGCCCAATGGGTCATATTGACATCTAGTGGTGGATGGTATCCATATAGATATGGTTTGGATCGTAGTGAGGGGAACATAGAAAATGATTTCCTTGATTGAAAGCTTTGTTGATCAAGACCAGTTGGAAGTTAGATTGGTTGTTTTGTTACCTTGGGTGTGGTTATAATTTCCCAGAATGTATTTATGAAATTAGGAAACGTTTTTATGGAAGTTGAGGCAAGAGTGTTTTCTTGCTAGTTGTTATTGTATATAAAGGGAAACATAGTTATGAATATGTTTGTTAAACTGCCAGGTGGATATCATGTAAATGACTACAAGTTATCAACCGAGAGGGAAGCTCAATTTTGAGTATATATATGGAACGTTTCATGAGAATGGAAGTAAGATCATTGGGAGAAGGATCTGGAAGTTTGATATGTCCATGAAGGACATGGAAAGGGTGCAAGCAGTGAGCTTGCATGATGACTGTTTAGCTATGTATGTATATGCTTGAGTGCATGGATTTGATGCATTGTGAGGTTGCTTGATATGAAGATTGATATTAAGACCCAATAGATATGAATGAATGATATTAAATGTGCAAGTGATGCACATGTATGATGCAAGAGTAAATGAGAAAGGATTCTCTATTGTCAAGATAAGAGGAAAAATGATTATGCCTTTGAGGATCACATGAGAATGATTGTGAACAATCATGAGTTGAATGCTTTTAGAGTAAATATGTATGTGAGCTGTGAAATACAACTATGGTAGGTACAGATAAACTTATGATTATGCGTATGGTTAAGTACATCATGGATGTAAGTTAACAAAACACAAAATATGTGTGGATAAATAATCTGGATGCATAACAAATATGCATGTTTATATTCCTTATAGAAATATTTGGTACACAACTTACAATAACTCAAGGTTGAGGCCATCACATTTAGTGAATAATATGAAATAAGGAAGTTTCATGCTGAAGGAGATCCCTATGAAGGAGCGGGGTAAAGAA
Source organism: Picea sitchensis (assembly GCA_010110895.2). NCBI lineage: Eukaryota > Viridiplantae > Streptophyta > Pinopsida > Pinales > Pinaceae > Picea > Picea sitchensis. The sequence goes on along the minus strand of SNQJ01S0041270.1, from coordinate 71,157 downwards.
TATGCCAGGAGAACATAATCACAACCTTAATGACTGTTGAGAATTAAGCAGCGAGATACAAGCCTATTTATATAAGAATCCTGGATTACATTCTAAAACAAAATGTATGAGTGGAAGACTAACAAATGAACGTTGACCATTCTAATAACTGAATGGAAATGTGCATAATGCACAGACTCATGATTCATCGTGAACACAAGGTTTGTTGTTACAACATGTTGATTTACTAAGAAGATTGAGGTGAACCTAACCAAGACTACTCAAGGAACAGATCATAGAGATCACAATGAGAAGTAGATTGCATAAGTAAAGAAGGAGAAGGGGAGGAACACTTTTCTCACCTTAAGAACTCTGAATTGTTTAAAAAAGATGTAAGCCTTATAAGAGAAGTTGTGGGAACACATACACATGGAAAAAGGGAGAATGAATAAAAAAGTATATTTAAATGAATAGGCTTGATCAAACCGTGTTAAATAAAGGCAGTTAGGACCTGGGAAAATAACTCAGTTGGACTGAGAGTTCAGGGCTATGTAGAAGGAGTTGGATGAGGGAAGAGTTCCTTGACCCCTTCCTTGTTTTTTATAGTATTTATCTGGTACGAGAGATTGATTTACTAATAAAAGTGATTTTTTTGAAATCATAGTGATGATGGTTGTATGACTGTAGAAACAATTGATAATTGTTTGTGTTTCACTCATGGAGACGTTAATGATAATGTGATGAAGTGCATAAAGACATGCTGGGACATATATGGAAATGTGTTACTTATTTGAGGGCTATGATACAAGCATTTTATCTACATGATGACTAATATATTTGTGGTGTATGTCATGTGTAGAAAGAAATTGGAGCTGTTGAGAAAGACAATTTCCAATGATGGAGAAACTCAAGAAGAGGAAGTCTATGCTGGTCGAGGATGAGTTATAATGATTGTAAGAAAATGCATGAGTAAGGCGTATCATGGGTACAATGACACATCTAGGGAGATTGGGGATAAAGGTGGTCATAGTTAACACGTTGCATAAGATGCGTTGAGGAAATGCATGTTTGCATAGGAGGGAAGACAATAGATTTCCCATTAAGGAAGGAGGACCTTCCAATACTCTACTTGCATTGTATAATGTTAGAAAAATAGGATCACAGAGCGATAAAATAAAATAAATGCAAAAATAAAACACAGAAGATACACAATACAATAGAGACACATATATATGTGGTTCACCCAGTGTGGGCTACGTCCACGAGATAAATTCCTAGGTCCTTCCTTTATTATTATCTAAAAAATGAAGGGATACAACCTATAGCACACCCGTTGTAACTTCCTCTTCTTTCTCTCACAGTCTCCTCTCTCAAAATACAATATTCGCCAGAATACATAGCCACAATACATTTCCCTCATAAAAGAGGGTTGCCTTCTAGGGAAAAAAAACTCTAACATAAATTCTATTGTCAGATCTACGACCTTATAATGAACAACCCAGATTTACAATGAAATTACAATATACATTTACAAGAAAAAATTTCCTTCGAGGACTCGCTTTCCCTTGGACCTGACAAAGGGGGTAACCCCCCTCTACACTCCCCTGTGTGGAGGAGTGTACATTCTTCTGGGGTGTAAAGTCTTCATGGGGTATAAAAATGACTGAAAACAAATACCTCAGAATCATGAAGATAATCAGGTTCCACAACCAACAATCTCCCACTTGGAGACTAATCTCAACAACTCCACCTCTGTTGTATTCGCTGGACTATGATCCTTCTTGGACCAGGAAAATTTCTCATCTTCATCTTCATGCTTGAAGACCAACTAAAACTGAGAAATAACTTAGTTTCTCCCTGGTTACTCCCTTAGTTAACATGTATACATGATTCTGGCTAGTGTGTATCTTTTCCAATTTCAAATGTCCATCTTCCAAGACGGATCGTATGAAATGGTACCTGATTTGTATATGCTTAGTCTTTGAATGGAAGGCCGAGTTTTTTGGAATATGAATGGCACTCTCACTGTCACAGTACAACCTTCTATTCTCCTGCTTCTTACCCAATTCCTCCATAAACCTATGTAACCAAATCATTTCTTTACTAGCCTCTGCAGCAGAAACATACTCTTCCTCTGTTGTTGAAAGTGAAACAACCTTTTTCAGTTTCAAAATCCAACTTTTTTTTGTTCCACCTATAGTAAAAACATACCCTGTGGTGCTCCTCCCATTATATTTATCACCTGCCATATCCAAATCAACATATCCCTATATAATAGTGTCTGAACCTCCAAAGCATAATGCATGAGTAGAAGTACCTCTCAAATACATGAGAATCCACTTTACTTCCTCCCAATGTTCTTTATCTGGATTGTTCATATACATGCTCACAACTCCCACTGCATGTGCAATATATGGTCTTGTGCAAACCATCACATATATCAAGCTGCCAAATGTTGATGAATAAGGGACCCTAGACAAGTATTTTATCTCCTCATGTGTCTTGGGACACATTTCCTTAGTTAATTTGAAATGGTTGGCCAAAGGTGTACTAACTGGTTTTGCATTCTGCATTCTAAACCTCTCCAACACCTCTATGTACTCACCCTGAGACAATGTCAATTTGCGATTTTTCCTATCTCTTGTCATTCTCATACCAAGGATTTTCTTTGCAACACCCAAATCCTTCATTGCAAATGAATTAACTAATTTCTTCTTGAGCACATTTATATCCTACATATTAGAACCTGCAACAAGCATGTCATCTACATACAATAGAAAGATAATATACCTTCCATTTTCTATTCTTTTAAAATAAACACAGTTATTAGAATGACATCTAATATAACCTTGTTCTGTCATAAACATGTCAAAATTCAAATACCACTGCCTTGGAGCTTGCTTTAGGCCATACACGATTTTCTTCAACCTGCATACCAAATTCTCCTTCCCTTTGACCTCATACCCTTGTGGCTACTACATATAGATCTCTTTCTCTAAATCCCCATGGAGAAAAGTTGTTTTTACATCTAAATGTTCAAGATGCAAATCTTCTACTACTACAAGAATTAAAATAATCCTAATTGAAGTCATTTTAATAGTAGGAGAAAATATTTCATCAAAATATATACCTTTCTTTTGTGCAAAGCCCTTTACAATAGGTCTAGCCTTGTACCACTTTTTTCCTCCATCTTCTTCCTTCAACTTGTAAACCCATTTATTCTGCAATGCTCTTTTTCCCGCAAGCAACTGAACCAAGTCCCAAGTCTAGTTATTTACCAAGGAATCCATTTCCTCTTTCATCCCAAGTCTAGTTATTTACTAAGTAATCCATTTTCATGCCTGTTCTAATTTATTTTGTGTCTACTCCGTGACGGCTTCTTCATAATATCTCTGTTCACTCAAAATCACCACACAAATAATACAATGAAGGAGAGTATCATCTAGGGGATCTAATTAACCTGTAGATCTTCTAACAACACTTGCATGTGTTTGAGGTACTTGTTCCTCCTGCTTTTGTACATTTTGATTTTCTAGTTTCTTTGGAATTTCTTTTTTTTTTTTTTTTTTTTTTTTTTTTTTTTTTTTTTTTTCTTTTTCCCGTTTCTTTCCATGTAGTTGATCTTTGTACATGACCTCATTGAATATGATATCTACTCCTAATGATTTTGTTATTTTCATAATCCCATAATGTATAACCAAAATCATTAACACCGTGATCCAATAAAGGTACACTTCTTGGATTTTGCCTCAATATTTTTTCTATTTTCTTTATCAATAAGGGATAAAATGATTCACAAACCGAAAAGTCTCAAAAATATTAGTTTACCTTTTACCCGCTCCATGCCTCGAATTCTACCATCCAAATAAATTGAAGTTCCCCATTTATTAAGTAAACAAATAATATCTACAAATATCTAGCCAGAAATGTAAGTACAAACCAACATGCAATTTGATACTCCTTTCACTCTCCATAATTGTCTTGTTCATCCTTCAATTACCACTTTCTTGTGTTGTTCTTGGTACTGTCTTCTCTCTACTAATCCAATGGTATGAACACTAATAATCAAACTCCTTGCTGCAATATTCGACCCATTTTTTTGATCTGAGACACTTCAAACTTTTTCCTTTCCCATTCTCAACCAAATCTTTCCATTTTTAAAAGTATAAGAAACATCAGATTTTTTTCGAATGCAATAAACCCAAGTTTTTGTAGTTGCATCATCAATAAAAGTAACATAATAATGAGAGCCACCAAGAGATGATACCTAAGATGGTCCCCATACATATGTATGCGCAAGGTCTAACCTTTCACTCTTCTTTTTCCGACTCTGAGAAATCTGACTCTCTTCTGTTTTCCATAAACACAATGCTCACAAAAATCCAAATAAATTTGTTTAAGATCTAGCAAAAAAAATATTTTTTGAAGTATCTGCATTCCCTTCTCACTCATGTGTCCAAGCCTATGATTCCACAATGTTGTATCCACTCCTTTAGAAGTTAAAGATATAGAAGAGTCAATATTACCAGTACATAAATACAATGTACCTACCTTCTCTCCTTTTGCTATCACCAATTATCCTTTGGTGACCTTCCACACCTTATCTATAAATATGGATATACAACCTTCACTTTCCAACTGCCCTATTGAAATTATATTTTTCCTTAGATCTGGAACATGTCTTACCTCTTTCAACAACCACTGGTTTCCATTGCTTTGCTTTATTTTTACCTTTGCCATTCCAACAATTTTTCATGGTGCATCATCACCCAAATGAACCTGTCCAAAATCACCTTGAAAATAATCTAGAAAATGTTTCCTATGGGGTGTGGCATGAAATGAAGCCCCTGATTATACTACCCAAGACTCATAAATATTATCTACATAAAGAATCAAAACATCTTGTAACACATCACCTATTACATTTGCTTCCTAATTTTTCTCTTGCTATCCATCTCTTTGTTTCTTTGGAGCTATGTAGTCTTTATTCAAATGTTCTTTCTTCCCACAATTCCAACACTCTATCTTTCCAAATCTGGATTTGGATTTGCCCTTCCTAGAAATCCTGTAGTTCCCTAAACCCTTTCCTCTATCCTTTTATCTTCCCCTATTCTCCATGTTTAACACATTACCTGATGTCTCACCTGTGTTTTTCCATCGCATTTCCTCACTAAGGATAACACCAACAATATTATCAAACTTTAAAGTATTTGAACCAGAGACAGAGTTACTTACAGCCATGACCAAGTCGTTCCAACTTTCTGGCAATGATCACAATATTAGAAGAGCCATGACCTCATCATCAAAGTCCACTTTTACAGAACTAAGTTGATTAGTAACCGTATTAAATTCATTTAAATGATCTGCAATAGACCCACCTTCTGACATAATCATATTAAATAATCTCTTCATTAGAAATACCTTATTGGATGTCGAGGATTTTTCATACAGTTTAGCTAATGCATCCATCAACTCCTTTGTTGTCTTTTCTTTTGAAATATTGAAATCCACTGATGCTGCCAGGATCAGCCATATCGTTACTAGTGCCTTTATGTCAAGAACCTCCCATTCTTCATCCTTCATTGTCGTCGAATTCTTTTCTATTCCACCCAATGGTAGGAATATATACTTCTGATATAAATAATCTTATGTCTGCATCTTCCATAACTAGTAGTTTTGGTCGTTAAATTTATTGACCCTAAAATTTCCATCTTCCGCCATTGCTCCCACTCAAACCAAGAACCCTCTTTTCCTGTGAGTTACCTTTCGATATGATACCAATTGTTAGAAAAAAAGGATCGCGGATAAATAAAATAAAATAAATGCGGAAATAAAACACAAAAGATAAACAATACAATAAATACACAGATATATGTGGTTCGGCCAGTGTGGGCTATGTCCACCAAATACATTTCCATGTCCTTCCTTTATTATTATCCAATAAATGAAGGGATACAACCTACAACACACTCGTTGTAACTTCCTCTTCTTTCTCTCACAGTATCCTCTCTCAGAATACAATATTCACCATGATACATAGCTGCAATACATTTCCCTCATAAAACAGGGTTGCATTCTAGGGAAAGAAAAACCCTAATATAACTTCTACCATCAGATCTATGACCTTATAATGAACGGTCTATATTTACAATGAAATTATAATATACATTTACAAGAAAATTTTTCCTTCAGGGGCTTCGTCCCCGAACCCCTGCCGAGGGTCCTCTTTCCCCCGGACCCCATAGAGGGGGTAACCCCCCTCTGCACTCCCCCACATGGAGGAGTGTACATTCTTTTAGGGTGTAAATTCTTCATGGGGTATAAAAATGGCTGAAAACAAAGACCTATGAATCAAGAAGATAATCAGGCTCCACAACCAACATATAAGTGTTAAAGGAAAGAGAATTTGGGGTGGCCATTAGTGTTGACACCCTGGTTACCGATGAAGGAAGAATGCTTGGGTGCATTCAAGAGAAATTTTTTATTTTCATATGTGCTTATTTGGGATCATGATCAGCTTGTACCAGGTAGCATAGTTCTATTGTAAGAGTGAATGAGAATGATTAAACCTATGGTGGAGAGGTTGGTTGAATCTCTAACATACCATGGCGAGGTGCTTTCCACACATATGACAAACGTGAACCGAATGTAAGGGTAGATATGGTATGAATGTGGCCATGGATATTGTTACACTGATTAAAGTCAACTGATATTTGAGTTGCATTTGGAAAAAATTGGCATGTTGGAAAGGATGCATATGTAAATAATTATAATTCCTTTTTCTTTGTACCCTCGAATAGATGAAAATGGCTTGGACTATTAGTATGCATAGTTTTGAAAATATACTATGTAGTGAAACTAGCAATTTGTTTGGATGAGGAATGTTGAAATTGTAGGAAGAAAAGGGTCTTGGATATGGAAGTATTGTAAGCCCATAAAGAAGACAAATTTCCTGTTGAGATAAATTGCTATGGGGAGGAATGTTCCATACTTGTGAATCTGGTTCCTATGCAGAATAGATCTGAAAATAAGTGTGGAACTTGGAAATATGTGGGTGACATATTTGCAAGAAAATTATGAATTTGAAATTGATGATAATATCTCATGATTCCTGTATACCTGTGATACAGGTGAGATGAAAAATATATGTCTTGGGAGGATTGGTGAAGGTTTTCAAGATGGAAAGCATGAAAAAGGATACTGTTGAGACAATAGAACCTTGTGGTAAGCCATGGTCACCCTAGAATATGTTGTGTTGTGGAAACACAAGCTGGAGGGACGCCTCGACAGAGAAAATCTGAGGGATTCCTTGAGTGTAAGGCTAAATGAAGTCTTTATAACTCTTCCTGTGTGAGAAATCCTTGGTAAGGAAAGATGGATCACCCGAGGGACTGTATAGCAGAGAAGGATATGTCTGAACCTAGTCCTGGAGGGTGAGTGACTAGAAGGGAGAGGATACTTTGGTAATTCTTATAAACTATTGAATGGGATCATTCACACAATGTGTATGTCCAGGGAAAAAAAAAACTGAGCCAAGATAACAAGACAACCATGTGAATGTGAATCCACGAACTACACATATAAGTATTGTGCTAGATTTTAAAATATTTCCTCTTGAATTTTGCACAACAATAAAATGTTTCCGCATGAAATTATGATCAATATGCTTGTTGTCCAAGATTATTGAAGGAAGGTGAGGAAGGGCAAGAGCCTGGAAAGGATCTGACCAAGAAATATGATCAATATTTCTAAAGCAACTGAATGACAAAGGCATGACAAGTGTTACTGAGAAAGAACATCGAGGACGGTGTTCCTTTTAAGGGGGAGGGGATTGCAACACCCATGTTTCCCCCAACATGTAATTAATCATTAATTATGATTACCATGCTATGGAATGTGTACAATGTCATTTTTTTGTTTGTTTATATTTCCAACGATTGACTATGGGGGTGAAACGTTGAAGTACTGGCCATGATATCACTAGAGGGAAAGAGTGAGGAAACTATGGAGAGGTTTCATTATGTCAAAATGACCCAAATATCTCCTTGCTGAAATAATAAGCCTCATCCTGATCCCAAGGAGAAATCATTTAATAAGAAAAGGACTAGTGGTTGAAAAATCAATTACCTAATGAACAGAAGCATGGAGGGTTTGGCTGGGGAGATAGAAAACTATCATCCCAAGGTACCATAGAGGGAAGTGTTTCCTGCAAGACCAAACTGACCCAAGTTTCCTTCTGATAGAAGGAAAAGGACAGGTCCAGAACCTCCCTGAGGAGGAGAACGGCATGAAAGAATACAAGTGAAGGCAGACGACAACGAGACACACTGGGGGAATGCATGACCCATATATGCAGAAGAAGAAAAGGAAGAGCGTGTGAGGCTCTCTAGTTGAGAAGAAGAACTGGAAGCTTGATAAGATATTTTGGTTACTGGAGAGAACAAGAGAAAGTATATTTGAGAATTTGTAGAAAACACAACCTGAGCAGAAGATCGTCA
>SNQJ01S0041270.1:46778-62514 GCA_010110895.2 Picea sitchensis | reverse complement strand
GAGAGAGAGAGAGAGAGAGAGACTTTGAGAAACCGCAGAAGTTCCCTAGGGATATCATAGCTTGGCATGGGGGTGGCAAGAGTGTTAAGAATGAATGCCTTTGAGCCTATGGTTGGGTGGAAAGGTGAACACCCACAGTCAGTTGGTCGACGATTGATTGTAATAGATAAGTATTTCTTTTTGGCTGTGCACTTGGATTGAAATGCATGATTTGAATGTCTGTAATTGTGATTAATTGTGATTCAAGTGAAATTAATGATTATAATGCCTAATTTCTCTCTTGTAAGCCATTACATTTGTATGGGTGTAATATGACAAGTTTGGCCTCCAGGATGGTTCAAAATTACCCCTCCCTGTTTTAGAACTTAAGTTCTGTGAATTGGAGGGCGTTCCCTTCAAACCAGTTGTCTAAGTGACCATGAGCTCATTCCATGGCCTTAATCTAAATATTGGCTAAGAGTTAAATGGTGTAACCTATGGAGCTTGAGAAAGTTCCATAGGACTAGGTCCATGGCACCCTTCACTACACTAAAAAAGGAGCTAAGTGGTTCGAGACTCCAGAGTGAATGAACACTGCACGTTGAAATGCGTTGAAGGTGACCTGTAGGGTCGATAACTGGATGGATGACCGATGATTGCCGGTAAGTTACCTGTAATCGTGGGATTTGTCCCCTTTATAAACCCCAATCATCTCCTTGGTCGCGAAGTAACGCGAGCTGTAGATCTAAGGGTATTCAGGATCTCTCATGATAGTTGGATCTATGCCGTGGTCAGTCTAGTGTTGACTAATTCAGGAAAATAGAGGTGTCATAGCACCAAATTCCCCGAACACCAGAGTCATGAATTGATGTGAGCCGTGTATCTGGGGAGTCCGTTGAGAACCCCTCTTAATAATCTGTTGGCACAGGGGAAAACCCAGGGTTCAATGCTCAAGAGCGCACCAACAAATCCCTAACTATCGACCCTTTCGACAACACCTGCAAAGCAGATGAAGTATCACCCGAGGTAGAGGCAGGGGTGGTTGCAAGACTCAGGTGTCTGCAACCTTAGCTGGGACACAGATCTGTGATTATATCCTTTACAAAGAACTTAGCATCGTTCATTCATCACTATTCACCCTTATTGTACTTCGTAGATAAGACAAAACATCGTAGTACTTGCTCAGATATAAGATATTTCAGTGCTTAGAAACAAAAAATCATATTATATCCTATAGATCAGCACTAAGCATCCTCATACACATCAGCTGTACTATTCATATACATCTAGTGATCACAAAGCATAAGAAAATCTATCTAATCATGGCATAACACTTAGCAAGATAGTGAAAACACAAGGAAGCAACAACACAAAGCATGACACACAAGTTTACGTGGTTCACCCCCACCCCGGGGCTACGTCCACAAAGTCTTTTTCTTCTTTATTATCTTTGGTCAATCTGATTACAACACATAGCTTAACTTGTACTCTGCATAGGATAAGAGATCTGCGTGCACCTCACCAGATCCTCCTTCCCTGAGTAGATCTAGTACAGAGCCTTCTTACAATCTGTGCACTCAACACTTATAACACTTGCACTTTGCTCTGCAAGCCTCTTACAATCATGCACAAAGCATTTACATTCGATCACACAGATCTAATTACTAGCACTAAGACATCGACACTTCTTACATTACCTAGCTACTTATTTATACTTTACAACATAGGCATAAAACATGGGTAAAACCATGGGCCAACATCCCTTTCCCCTTACATTAACCCAAAATCATGAAAGGGCCCCAAAAGTGGGCCGAGATCCTGTGATCTTTTATTCGCCTGGTGCTCCATCTTTGACAGTGTGTTGATGTCCAAAAGTGGTCAAATATGACCAAGTGTTCTGCAAAAATTGGTCAAGGGCCAACAAGCCCCCAACACTCACCTGTGACTCATCCCGAGTCACTCTAGTCTAATCATCTCCGATTCAGATGTCTCGAGCTTGGCCCGAGCTACTTCGACCTACTATAGTGCGACATCCTCTTTCTCAGTGAACTCCTGGATCACTGCGTCGTTTACTGGTCCTTCCATGCACTGTTCTGCAGTGATGACAACCTGTTCAAGCTCAGTTGCCTGGCTCTCAACTTCAGTGAACAGTTGGCATGCTTTCTCTTGGAGTGGTTGAAGTCATTGAGAGACTTCCATCACTTTACTTTGCAACATGTGTACCTATTGTTGGGCGGTGCATTGTTCTGTAAATCACTTCATTCTCTCGACTGGGGTCAAGCCCTTCACCTGTGCCTGTAGCGTATCTACATGTTGATTTGCTTCTTGGATCTCTGCCTCTAATGTCTGCAATTCTGGGTACTCTGTGAGGTTCTCATAAGTCTAGGCGCTTCTAGCGCTCAACTGCTTACATTCCAAAGCCAAGGTTTTTAACCCGTCAACTGCACTATGGGCAGTTGCCTCCCTTAGATCTCTTACTTCTTGGGGAGTCTCGGGCACAGTTCAAAGTTCCAGATCTGCGATGTGGTGCTGAATCTGTTGTATTACTTCTTCAAGTTGTGCCACCTACTATGCGAGACGTTCTTCAATCTTTACTTCAATGATTGTCACAAAGCGAAGTGCTTTGTGAACTCGTTCCTGTACGTCAAGTTGCTCTGCTAGCAATTGGTCCTTCCTCTGCTGTAATTGTGCTTTTTACTCCTCCCACTTCACTTCCAGGGAAATATTTTCCTATTCTTCCTTCCTCTATTGTACTATATGTGCACTTTGTACTTGTGCCAAAGCCTGGGTGGCTTGCGCTGTGTCTTCTTGAGGTCGTCGAAGGTGAGCTTCAACTTTCTCGGTGATCTGGCGTAATTGGGTGGGCTCATCACCTGTTCTTGTTGTTTCAATTGTCAAGGGTGTCATAGAAACTTCTCTGCTGGACTGGAGTGCTTGCTGCACTTCTTGAAATTCACCCTTGATTCAGCTGAATACCTCCTCCTACTTCGCTTCTTTATTTTCTGCGATATCTAGTGAAGCATCATTCAACACAACGATCAAGAAGTTGAAGTCATCCTGTGTAAGGGTAGTCTTGAACGTAGTCTGGGTTGCCTTAGTTTTCTTTCGTGACAAGGGATTTGGTGGGGTAATATTCCTTTTCTTGGAGGGATCCTCCTCCTCTTTAGGAGGAGTAACCTCGCCTTTGTTTTTCTCAACTTCTGTGCCACCTAGTTCTTCACCATCACCTCCCTTCACAGGTGAGATCGAAGTGGTCTTCGTGGATGTGCTATGGACATATTGAATTTTCACATCCTTCTTAGTCTTGCGCAGTCCAAGTGTATCCAGCATAGCTTCAAGGCTATCCATGTCGTACATCTTTGCAGGGTCTGTTGCAACAAGGAGGTCCACCGACCATTCCTTGGTAATTTGCTCCAAGTCTTCTTCTGTCAACTTATAGTATAACTGGAATTGTTGTTTGTGCTCATCAACACGTGCTGTGATATAGGTGAAGTGGCGGTCTGCGCTAAATTTGATCAAAGATCTAAACCTATGAAGTGTGTTTGGTGTGAGGTGCGGTGTAGACTGGATTGAATTATTCAATTGATTTTAATAAGCGTGGAAGATGACATTGGACTACCACTGCTTATTCATGTCGTTGGAGTACCACAACGTACAGAACTTCGCGGAAAGTGGTTCAAAGGGTTCAGTCTTCGGAAAAGTGGCACCTTCTGGTAGATCCCAAGCGATGAAAGCGATGAGTATGAGAAACCAACTAAAGTGGAAGTCATACCCTTGGTCTTGCACTTGTATGCAGTCAAGATCTAGCTGATTTACAAGGTACTTTGCCCAGTTCATCTGTAGTCCCTCTGCACACTTCCCTGCAAGGTAAACTACAAATCCAGTCACTTGTGTGGGTCTTTTATTGTGGACTAACTTCCCTAAGATTAGCTGGAAACCAAGGTGCACTGATGGATTCTCAGTGGGGGCTAGCTTGTATCCTCGTGTGCCCTTCTCTACATCACCATATGTGTCTTTTATTCATTGGGCGAGAGCACGATCTGCGGTCTTTCCAGGGTAAAACTCACGCGGGCCAGAGCCCTGCATGCTTATCCCTGTGATCCGATTGATCAGAATCAGATCCACAGTGATGCAGCGGTCCAACCATAAGTATCCTTTGTGGTAGTAGGACAACAACAATTTGATGCATGCATTCACTTCCTGATGCCTCCTGAAATGAGGAATCTTCATTGCATTGAGGAGGGTTGACTGCGCGAGGTTATGGGTCCATTGTCGAGGAAATCTTCAGGGTCCTCCCTTTTGTGATAGTTAAGTACTTGTGCAGGGCTAGCATACTATAAACTTTGTGATATCCAAGGTTAAAATCACTAAATTTCAGTGCTGTGAGCTTATCCTGGTCAGCACAAACTACGTGCACCCCTTTTGGGAGGTACACAGTGACCACAACATAGTTGAAGTCTCTGGGTATATTGTCTCGATTCACTATGTTGCTTAGTGGTGGGATATACTTAGGAAATATACTTGGGATCATCTTCATAGTGGTGAAGTCGTTTCCAAGCTTAGATCGTCGTTCCGAAGGCATTCGGGATGGTCCTGCTCGAGCAGTGGAGGGGGAAGCTGGAAATGCTCCCAAGGACGATGCTTGTAGAACTGTAGACATTTCTCTCTCCGACATGAATTTCTCAGTCATTAAGTCAATTAAAACTTCTTAAACGATTTTCTCAGCAGAGCTGAGCTTGTCCGACATACAAGCTTGGATCAACTAGCTCGTGTGCGAAAGGAATTCAGAGACTACAGTGAATAGTATGGGAATAAGGCAATGATCTCAGGGTGGGTTAATCTTAGGTTTCATGTTTAGATTATCACTTAACAAAAAGTATTCTCGGGGCCTGGCATGATGGACTAAGTAGGGAAACTTAGTAACAGTTTGTTGGCAACGGTTATGATCCTTCATTAACTTCTGTTTGACCCGTTATGGCGTGTTTCAACGGTTGGATAATGACCCTTTATTGCTTTTCTGCCCGTTTGGAGCAGAAGTCAAATGGATATATTGGACCCAACGACTATATTTCTTCGTCATGGCGAAGTACTCTATGTCATTGTTTTGATATCTTTACGAAGTTCCAATTCTGCAAATTTTTTGTCTGCGAAGTATCCTCTAGAACCTCTTGTAACATTACAATATTATCCCTTTTCTTTCTTAACTTTCTAGCCTTCTTCTGAGTGAGCTTCGTCTCAGTAATGATTTTACCATTCTTATTCTTATCTTCTGTCGTCTTAGTTACTTCGCCTTGTTGAAAGTATTTCCTAGGGTTCCTAGATAATACTTGTTCTGTATCAAAAATAGGTAACTCAATCTTTTGCGGATCCTCGAGTGTTCTCTTAGCTTCAGCATAGGAGTTGCTAGTATTAAATATCTACGATCTACTCTTTGTTCTTCAATCAAGTGCGCGATCCTTCTGTTCATAAAGTCTTTTAACTCTTGCTTCTTCTGTTCCAAAACTTCTTTTTCTTGTTTTCATCTGGCTTGTTCTCTATCAATCCAAGGTTTTCCTATGAGCATGGTAAATAGGGTGTTGTCTTCAACAAATTTAATAATGTCAAAGTCTTCCTCTGTCGAAGTTCCATTGACAGTCATAGGTATCCAGGCAAGCCTTCCACATAGTTTTACTAGCTTTCCTCTAAATAAACTTATTCCTCCTAGGGAAGGGATCATGGTAGGCTTTCCTATAGCTTCCCAAGTTCTTTCTGGAATAATGTTTACTTGTGTTTCTTCATCAATAACACAGTCAATGTTGAAGTCCCTTATTCTTTCTTCGACTTGCTCCTTTTCTTTGAACATCTCTTGTAATCAGGCATCTTTATGTTCCTTTAGGGTTTCTTTTATCCGTATTAATATTTTCTCTGATTCTTGCTGGGTTTCTGCCTGTTATGGATCTGCCTTCCAGTCTTCTTGATTCATATTCATCCTTTCCAACTTAGCGATCATTCTAGGGAATTCCAATACGTCGTGGTCCAAAGATTTTCAACAGAGACAACTAGGTTTTCCCCCAGGGAATTCCTTAGCAAGATGTCCCGGTCTTCTGCAACTCTAACAAAGATTTAATCCTCTCTTTCTCTTCAATGATCCCCAACTCTTCTTGTACTGCGCGCTAGTGTCACAATGGCTAGCCTGCAAAAATTTCTTTCTAGGATCATGCATCCACTTGTTAGTCCAAACATTCTTTCTATGCATAGGTATAACATATCTATCATTATACTTATCAAATCTATTCATATCAAACTTTCTTTCATCTATTAATGCCCTAGTTTTGAATCTAGGACAGAATCTATCAAGCATACCTAGATCCATGCTTTAGAAACAAAACATTTCACTTATATTACTTCTACAGAGCACACAACTTTTAGATCTAAAAGATTTTGACTATTCTTACCTTTATTAGAGCACAGAGCTTACAAATATTACCTCTTTTCTACAGATCTAACTTCTTTCTTTCAGAAATTCCCACTTTTACTTTTCATAGAGCATAGAGTGTTCAGATCTCCCTTCTTTTCTTCGGATTTGATCTTCCTTTCTTCAGATTTGAACTTATTCTTGGCACAAAGCTTCACAGGTCGAGTAAAAATTTGCACACTAGGGCAACAGATCTATGCACAGATCTTTCTTTTGCACAAAGTTTCTTCTTCCTCAGTTCCCAGCAATCACAATTTCATGTCTCGACAACATAACCATTTGTTGGCACAAGGGAAGACCCAGGGTTCAACGCTCAAGAGCGCACCAACAAAGCCCTAACTACTAGCCCTTTTGGCAACACCTACAAAGCAGATGAAGTCTCACCCGAGGTAGAGGCATGAGTGGTTGCAAAACTCAAGTGTCTGCAACCTTAGCTGAGACACAGATCTATGATTATATCCTTTACAGAGCACTTAGCATCGTTCATTCATCACTATTCACCCTTATTGTACTTCGCAGATAAGATAGAACAATGCAGTACTTGATCATATATAATATATTTCAGTTCTTAGCAACAACAAAACATATTAGATCATGTAGATCAACACTAAGCATCCTCATACACATCAAATATACTATTCATATACATCTAGTGAATCACAAAGCATAAGAAAATCTATCTAATCATGGCATAACACTTAGCAAGATAGTGAAAACACAAGAAAGCAACAACACAAAGCATGACACACAGGTTTACGTGGTTCACCCCCACCCTGGGGCTACATCCACAAAGTCTTCTTCTTTATTAGCTTTGGTCAATCTAATTACAACACATAGCTTAACTTGTACTCTGCATTGGACAGGAGATCTGCGCGCACCTCGCCAGATCCTCCTTCCCCGAGTAGATCTAGCACAAAGCCTTCTTACAATCCGTGCACTCAACACTTACAACACTTGCACTCAACTCTGCAAGCCTCTTACAATCATGCACTGAGCATTTACATTCGATCACACGGATCTAATTACTAGCACTAATCCATCGACACTTCTTACATTGCCTAGATACTTATTTATACTTTACAACATAGGCCTAAAACATGGGTAAACCCATGGGCCGACATCCCTTTCCCCTTACATTAACCTAAATCTCTAAAAGGGCCCCAAAAGTGGGTCAAAATCAAGTGATCTCTGCTTCGCCTGGCGCTCCATATTTGACAGGGTGTCGATGTCCAAAAATGGTCAAATATGACCAAGTGTTCCACAAAACTTGGTCAAGGGCCAACACCGTCTGATCAACTAGTAGAGGGAAACGTGTACAACACTTCAAGGAAGTTCCACGTCGGGAGAATGAAGTTGTTATAATGCCAAAAACCCTGAAGTCTGGAGCTATGAACTAATGTGAACTGTAGATCTAGGGATGCTTTAGGATCCTTCTTGGTCGTTGGATCCATGTTGCGGTTAGTCCGGTGTTGACAACTCTAGGAGAAATGGGGTGGTGCACAAGTGAAAGCCTCCGAACGTCGAAATCGCGAAGTCATTCGAGCCATAGATCATAGGGTGTTGCGGGGCCATTCCCAACCGTCAGATATAGACCGTGGTCAGCCCAACACCGATCACTCTGGGAGCAAGGATAAGGTCACACAACGAATCCCCTAAATGCTAAAGTTATGAAGTTGTTGATTAATTGGGTTGTTTGTCATTGATGTCAACCCTTGAAGAAAGTTCGGTAGCACAAAGGTTTGGGTAATGGACCCAAGTTTGTTTGATGTATAATGGTATGAGTTTTGAAATATTTTCAGGTAAGAGTATTCTATATGGATAGTATATGTCATGCCATTTCTGATGGTATGTGGAACATCACATAACTCCTCACAGTTTGAGAGTTATGGCCTTACAAAGTTGGAGGACCCTCATATGTTGGCTTGAAGCCCCAAAAGGTCAAAGAAGTCAAAGTGCTTACAAAGAAGAAATTATTTAAATAATAAAGTGAAGTGACAAAGTCAAAGAGGATTATTTAAATAATATAGTGAAGTGAGAAAGTCAAAGAGGATTATTTAAATAATAAAGTGAAGTGAGAAAGTCAAAGAGGATTATTTAAATAATAAAGTGAAGTGAGAAAGTCAAAGGGGATTATTTAAATAATAAAGTGAAGTGACAAAGTCAAGGAGGATTATTTAAATAATAAAGTAAATGGAGAAATTTCTAATTAAGGAAAGTGGTTATAAGAAGGTTAACCCTAAAATGAGGAAAATGGTTTAAGTAGTCAAGTGGCTATTGGATATATGGACAAGTGGAAAATTGGGCAAAGTTGGACATAGGTGACTATGTGGACAAAGTGGTCTAGAATATGCTTCTAAGGAAGCTACATGGAAGTACAAATAAGGGGCAAGGTTCTCTCATTTTAATAACACTTAAGCACATTGAATATCTACAGGTGACAGAGATAACCAAAGGATATCTAAGCTGAATTTCATAGGGAAGGTGAAGTAAAGAAGGTCGAAATTCAAGGGAGGATAAATTTTTTTGATGATGCTTTCTAAGGTATGCTATTTACAGGTCATCTCACCATTTTCACAATAATTTTTTTCTAGAATGATTCAAACCATGAAATTGGGAGGCCATTGAAGAAACATATCCAAGTATATGTGGTACAAATTTCAACTTGTGGGTCGTTGTATGTTTCGAGTTACAGTCTGTGGAAAATAGAGTTTGTGGCTAGTCCTGAAACTAGTCTAAAATAGGTGTTTCGGGTAAAAACGTCATAACATATTCATAAAAGATCCAAATTCAGTTAGATCAAATGTGTTGGTTAGAGTACAATCTATAGTATTCTTTGTACAATTTTCATATCCATACAACAAATATTCCATGTGGGGCGTGCTCTACAAGTTCTCTCTCTAGAATAAGCCATAATTCAACAAGGTATGCCATTTTTTCTATAACTCCTTTTGTGAGAGGTTCCAAGTAGTGAAACATGGAGGAATTTCATAAAACACACTGAAGAACATTGTGTACTATTTTTAGATCTTTATTCATTACATGTACATAGTTATGATTATTTCAAGTTAGGGTTGTTGACTAATCCAAAACTAGTCATGTGAGACTAAAGTAAAGTTTGATGAAAATGCTAGTCTCTTGTTGTTAAAGTTAAGGAAGGTTTGCAGGTATGTGATCATATACACCAGGTCTATTATAGAGTTACAAATCAGATTTGGATGATGAAATTGATGAGGGATTTTGGTTGATGTTGAGGTACAGGTTGGTGCATGGTTGATGCACTTGTTTATGGTATAGGTTGATTATAGGTTGATGCATGGTTGATGCATGGTTCAGGTTATTGGTACAGGTTGTTTGGTGCAGGTTAATTGGTACAGGTTTACAACAATATATCTCACATTGGTAGTGTAAAAGTGGTTCCATCATTCTACTTATATGTCAGGGTAGTTGGTCAGGGCAAGGAAAGGTGGTTGTAGCCACCTTCCATTTGTAGTCGAAGAACATAGGGGGTTGTAGCCTCCTTCTGGTTGTATCTAGAGAATTGGGGAGTTGTAGCCTGAGAAACTAGGGGGTTGGAACCTCCTTCCAGTTGCAGCTAGAAAACAAAGGAAGTTGGTGCTTCCAATGAATGTAATTCTTCAATACATATAAGAAAAATCATTCTGTGGTTTTCTCCCACTTTGTGTTTCCACGTAAAAACACTGGTGTATTTTGTATGTGTATGATTGTTCATTTGTTCATGGTTTATTTACTTTGCAAATTTTGGATGTTAATGCTACATTGATATAACACTTTCATTATATGGTTAAAAAGGATTAGATTGCTCTATTATTGATTCACCCCCCCTCTCAATAATCCAACATAAGTAACAAAGGCTGTATATCAATGGATCTATGTGGATGCTTCTTGACCATCAGATCTAAGGGAGACGAAAGGCTATCAGTATGGAGTGACACGACACACTGAAGTCACCGAGGGTGATGCAGACCCATTTTTGATGTTCCATGTGTCACTTGGAATAATACGTTTCACAAACCCTATGTGCCCATTAAAATGTGACACATGTCACCCAGTGAAGGGGCCACGTGTTATCTATTCCATGTCGTGTGTCACCTCTGGCACATATTATTTTGGATTATTGGTGGGTGGAGTACTCAGGACCCGACTATCCTTACCTCTACATTGAATATGTCACCACATGCAAGGGTGAACCCTTCGGGAGTCCGGGACTCCGAGAATCTGAAGATATGGGGTGCAATGTCGTAGATATGTCGAAAGGTCCAAAGGTGGGAGCCATGTGGCAAGATTTTGGGCTCCTTCAAGAGTTTGGTAATTTCCATCTCTGGAGGACATGCATGCAAAAGGGAAAAAGGGGTGTTCAATGCTGAAGTGCCGAATGTCGAACTCCCCTCTAGCCTATGTGTTAAATGAGGATCAAGTCTCGCCTTTGGATTGGACGGTGGATAGAATTTCACCATGGATATAGGAACTTGGTTATGGTATGAATGATATGGACCCACGTGGCTGCCACATGTCCCTTGACTAATAATGCCCAAAGAGGTTCAGGAGGCCATAACTTGCAAACCCGAGTTCGAATTTGAGTCACGTAGCAGTCATTAGAAATCTTTACAATTAAAGTAAGAGAAATTTTGATGTCGCATCCCTAAAAGGGTATTTAAGAGGTTGGGTGTTTTATATTGTTCCTTTCCACCATGTCTCTTACGAAATGGTATTGTACATCAATATGCTTCATCTTGGAATGGTATCTTGAGTTTTTTTCCAAAAATATTGTGCTTTGATTGTCTTTCATAGATTTCTGCTCAAACCTGATCCTTTAACATAGTCAAAGCATTCATACTGCATATTTTCTTCCATGTATTCATCTTCTGTTTTCGACAAGGATATGACCTTCTGTTACTTACTCATCTAGCGGATTGCTCCACTGAATATATTGAACACATATCCATTGGTCGACCTTCATCGATCCAAATATCTAGTGCAATAAACATTGAGAAATCCGTGTACATTCAGTTCACTATTAGCTTCAGGATTCCCTTGGTAGCACATATCATAATATTTTGTGCCACATAAATCCCTGAACACTCTCTTGACAGTTGTTCAGTGCTCTTTCCCAAGTGTCGACATGTATCTACTCGAAACTCCCATTGCATGAGAAATGTCTAGTCGAGTGGAGACCATTGCGAACATTAGAATACCAATATCACTTGCATAGGGAACACGTGCCATGTCCTCTATTTCTTGTTGTGTCTTTGGACACTTTTCAACAATTATTTTTTCTCCCATAAGAATTGGCACCTTGGCTAGTTTGTTGATGCAGATAAGAGACCCGTGAACCACCACCTCGTCGCGATCTCCTTCTCACAAGATCATTCTATGATTCCTCATGTGAGCCGAATTAGCTCTTCTGATTCCCTGCTGGAATCCCTGGTGAAAACCCGATCCACAGGTCCTTTCTTCACTCGCACGGTTCTCTGTACTCAACCATGATCTTCCCCGACTCAGTTTCAGGTTTCGGGGTTTCCTCTTTCTGATGTCGAGAGTTCCTGTACTCTCGAATCCCCGATCTCCGATGAGTTCCTCTCCGGCCTTAGCCCTTCTTGGCTAGGCTCTGGTCCATATGACCACTTTCCATAAGACCACAACCTTATTTCCCTTCTCGTCGGGGTTTTGGACTTTCAAGTGCCAAAATGCACTTGTCCTCAGGATCCACGATCCGTCGAATCCTGACGTGCTCTTTACGCACTAGCTCTCCTGGCTAGGCTCCTGGCCAATATGACCATTATACCCGTGACCGCAGTCTTACCTCTTCGTCGGGGTTTCGAGCCTTTCAATTCCGCAATGCATTAGCTCACGGGATTCCCGATTCCTCGAATCCTGATTCTCCACTATGTTGACAGTTGGCCCCTTAAAAGACACTTCCCACTTCTCCGATATGCTGACAACTAGCCCCATGATGGCTCCTTCCTCCTTGTCGGGGTTTTGGACTTCGCAATTCCGAAATGCCCAAACTTCTTGTCACCAGGATTCCCGATATCCCGATGACCAAAATGCTGATAGACGACTTCCTGTCGGGACTTTCCCCAATGACACCGATTGCTGCCGCGCGTCCTCTCAAGATGGATGGTCCAGATTTCTCCTCATGGTTTCGAGGCTTCTGATGTCCCGATTTTCATGACTTCAGGAACTCCAATTTTCTGAGCGCCGATATACCGATGTCTAGTGTCCGGATCTCCGGAATGGACGATCGTGTGACACGCATCCTCTCTCATATGGACGACCCAGATTTGTGTCAGGGTTTTCAAAGTGGACTTACCCAATCTCCTGTCCACAGGAATGTTGATATCCTGACTCCTGATGCTTCGATCTCCACCACATGTCTCCACTAACAGACAATCCAGATCTTCCCGAGACTTTTCCTATATAAATTCCCAATTTCTTGTCCTCGTGACTCCCGATATCACGAACGCCAATATCCTGATGGCTGTTGGGACTTCTGCTAGCATGAGAAGGGTTAAACCCCGTGCACCTCCTGCCTGATCTGACGGCTGATGATATTTCTGAATGAGATCCAACGATTGTCGATCTACCCCTTCTATATGCTTTCTCTGGTGCTCCCTGGACATAGAAACCAACGGTCTAGATCTCCTTCTTTGCACACTCCAGAGACTAATCTCCGAGCATCTACACCCGATCCAACAACTGACGGGTTCTTTGCTCTAGATCTGACGGTGCAGATCGTTCCTTCCTCYGCGCTCTCTCCTGCTCCTTCCTAGACGTGAAAACCAACGGTCCAGATTCTATCGGCTGATCCAATGACCGATGTTGCTCCTCTCGAGCTCTTGGCGCTTTCCTTCTCTTGCTTGGAATTATTTCCAAGTTTCCAAAGGCCTCAACCTTTKCCTTCCTTCTCCTCTGCGAACTCCTCACTCTGAGTTCTCAACTGTGCGTGTAAAAACGTTGTCCCTCCTGAGCTTTGGGTACTTTGAACCCGTCAAAGAATTCTGAAGCTCCTGCACTCCTTGCAGTTACAACTTCGTGCATAAAAGAACTCGTCCTCCTGAGCTTATTCCTTCCTCTGGACCCTCGAAGGATTCTTCAACTCCTTCCCTCTACAGGGTATTCACATGCACACTTAGTGTTGTCTCTCCTGAGCTTCTCAAACACTCAAACCCCTAAGGGGTTTTTGTCTTCCTTCCTTTCTCCTGCAGATGGAGAATACTTGGATGCCCTCCTAGCTATCCTTCACTTAAGCAACCTCTTGCTGAGTCTATCAGGGTGTTCAACAACCCTATGAAGATCCTTCAGTGGATTCTTCCTCAAATCACAGAACTCAAAGAGTTCTCTTCTTCCCTATGTGCTTGTCTTCACACTGACTCAAATGCCCACCTGGCAGAGTATCTTCTCACAGAACGTTCAACAGTTTTGTCTCCTTCTCCTGTGCACCTATGCACTCGCTTGATTCCCACCTGGCAGAGCTCTCAGAATCCTCATTGATTCTGGTTCTTCTTCAAAATCACAGCAAAGTTCTTATTCTGTGCACTCCTTGCACTGGCTCAATGCCCACCTGGTAGAGCTTCACAGAATCCTCAGTGATTCTGGCTTCTCTGAACTCACAACACAGTTCTTCTCAATGCACCACTGTGCATATGCTCAATGGCCACCTGGATAAGCTCTACATAACTCAGAGCTTCTGTCTGCAATTGTGACCCTCATACACAACCTTTCCTCCTGAGGTATTCAACAACCTCAAAGGTATTCTTCTTGAGTTGTTGATTTCAGCTCTTGTAATGCAACACGTCTTTGTCTGAACCCGCAGTGTTCAGAAATGCATCCTCTGTGCACGACTATCAGAAACTGCAGTGTTCTGTCACACCCTCCAGGTGTGAAGCCTCAAAGACCTTCAACCCTAAAATCAAACACACTCCTGCAAATGCCTAACATACATCTACAACATATAAAGAACACTCACAGACATCCACATAACACAGAATAATGCAGGAAAAACTGCTCTTTGTATTGAAATGGAAAATGCCTGTATTTACAAGGTGTTCTCGAGCTCTCTCTGGCTCTTCTCTTCTCAACTTTGACTAACTACCAAATGAGATACTAAAAATCTCTTTTAATTGAGGGGGCTCTTCGAGCTCTTCCCTCCAACCTACCTACCCTATTCAATTACAATGAATAATTGTCTAGTCCGCATCTGGATCTAGATCTCAGCCTTACAAACATTAAAGGCCGATCTTATCTACACCTTGCACAAAGGCACGACTCCACGACTCAACAGCCTAAGTAATTCAATTACATTCAATTCAAGTTTTAAATGAGGACTGCGCCTCTCTTTTCATCTTTGAATGCACGCGCTCGATGTGGCTGGCTGGCTGGCTAGCTGACGTGGATAGATGCTCCTGCATCAAACTCCTCAACTGCAAAATTCATGAGCTCCTGCTCATGAGCTTCCCATCTCAGATGTTGAAATCCTCCTGGATCCCAAATCATCCTCTGGAGCTGTTCATCCGCTCCATCCTGCTGCTGCTGCTGCTGCTTCTACTGCGCTTCTACTACTACTTCCCTTCTTCCCAACCTCTCCTTGCTGGTAGTGTCTGTTGGTCGGATCATCATCTCCATGATCTCTTCGATCACTTCGTCCAGCTGCTCCCATGGATGGCTTTGTTTTTCCAGTCTCCCCGGCTGCAAATTTTTTTGGCACATGGGCAGAACACTGAAATCTCCCATGCCTTCTTCATCAGCTTCCAACTTCACTTGTTGGATGTGCACGCTCTGCACCTTCACCCTCTCTTCTAGGGCTTCTATCTGTTCCCACGGATCAACAAGACAATTACTATCTGCCTCTTCTTCTTCTGTTGCAAACTCCCATGTTGCAGTCTTTTCAGCTTCCTTGCTGAAAATATTGAGCCATTCCTCGGAATGCTCATCATCCTCTTCATCTGCTTCTTATGATGTCAGCTTCAGTGCTATATCTTCCTCATCTTCCTGGCTGAATATGTTAAGACACTCCTCCGAATTCTCATTTTCTTCCTCTGCTTGGGCAGCTTCCAAAGTCTGCTCCAATCCCTCTTCTTTCCTGACAGTCACAGCTGACTGCTCTGCTGTTGTTGCTGCACCATCTGTAACACAGAATTTTTCCTCCTCTTGGGAAAGTGGTAGGAATACTCCAATTCCCCCAATCATCAAAATATTATCTTGATCTTCCTCCTCGGTCAACTGCACATGCTGATTCAAACTCACCAGCTCCTCAGGCTAATTCCAACTCATCTACTCATCCCT
>SNQJ01S0041270.1:27849-43218 GCA_010110895.2 Picea sitchensis | reverse complement strand
TGTATTTACAAGGTGTTCTCGAGCTCTCTCTGGCTCTTCTCTTCTCAACTTTGACTAAATACCAAATGAGATACTAAAAATCTCTTTTACTTGAGGGGGCTCTTCAAGCGCTTCCCTCCAACCTACCTACCCTATTCAATTACATTGAATAGTTGTCTAGTCCGCATCTGGATCTAGATCTTAGCCTTACAAACATTAAAGACCGATCTTATCTACAGCCTGTGCAAAGGTACGACTCCACGGCTCAACAACCTAAGCAATTCAATTACATTCAATTCAAGTTTTAAATGAGGACTGCACCTCTCTTTTCATCTTTGAATGCATGTGCTCGACGTGGCTGGCTGGTTGGTTGGCTGACGTGGAGAGATGCTCCTGCATCATTTGTGATCCTGCATGTTGAACCGATTGTTTCAATGTAATTTCTATGGTTCAACCAAAGATTTCTAAATTCCAAATCTCTCTTGATATCCATTCCCATAATGAATTTTGTTTCTTTTATATCATTCATGTCAAACTTGGAGGATAGTTGCTTCTTCACCTCCTTTATTGCATCCATGTTATTTCTAACTGGAAACATGTCATTGACATACAATGCTACATATATGAAACAACCTCCTTCTTCCTTAGAATAGACATAGTGATTATCCTTTCTTTCACAAATAAAAAAATAAGGATGTATGTGTCAAACTTTTGATACCACATTCTTGGTGATTGCTTTAGAACGTAAATGGATCTTTTCAACTTGCACACTAGCTCTTTATTTCCCTTTTCTACAAATCCTTCAAGTTGCTTCATGTATATTTATTATTCTAAGTCCCCATGTAGGAACATTGTCCTCACATCCATTTTCTCTATCTCAAGATAAAATATTGTAGCCAGAGACAATAGTACTATAATGGAAGTAAATTTTTCAATAGTGAAAAACATATCACCAAAGTCGACTCCTTCGACTTGGGAATATCCTTTCACTACCAGTAGAGATTTGAATTTCTTGACTTGATCTGTTGAGTTCAACTTTTTCTTGAATACACTTGCTATCGATGGGTTTCCTTCCATTAGGTAATTAAACCAGATCCCACATCTGATTCTTGTGAAAGGATTCTATTTCTTCGACCATGGAATCCTTTAAGAGTTTACCTTCTGTCAAGTTGACTACCTCCTTGACAAACTTGGGCTCCTCATCAGTGGCAATTAATACAAATGTATAATGGAAATCGGGTGGAATATACCTTTTAGTTCATTTTCTTACTCATTTAGACCTCCTTACACATAGATTTTGTTGTTCCACCTCTTCATATGATTCATTCTATTCATTTGAATCATCTTCTTCATTGCTCAGTTCAAACCTCACCTTCTTTCTATCTTTCTATGTTTGAACCTCTTTATACTTGGAAGTTCCTCTAACTTCCTTAAATACCACATATCAGTTGTACATTATTTTCCTTGATACATGATCCCAGAGCTTATATCCTTTCATTCCATCCTTGTACCCAATGAAAATATATTTGAATTCCTTCTTGTCCAACTTGTTCCTCTTTTCCTTGGGAACATGCACAAATGTATCACAACCAAATAATTTGAGATGTTAAATCAATGTATTCTTACCAAAATATACCTCATTTGGAGTTGATTTGACTAACGTTGATGAAGGAGACCTAATTACCAAATAATTTTTTGTGTCGATTGCCTCTCCCCAAAATTCTTTTGCGATCCCTCCACTACTGAGCATGATCATTGCCTTATCCATAAGCTTCCTATTCATTCTCTTAGAAATTACATTTACTGTGGGGTATAGGTTGTGGTATTTTATCATGCTATGCCACACTGAATGTAGAACTACTCAAAGTCCTTTTGAAAAAATTCACCAGCATTGTCAATTCTCAACACCTTAATCTTCTTATCTATCTGGTTTTACACAAGAGATTTAAACTCTTTGAATTCCTCAAAAACATTCTATTTCTTATTTAGTATTCTTGGAAAAATCATCTATGAAGGAGACATAATACAATGATCCACCAAGTGAAGGATTGTTACATGCTCAAACACATCACTATGAATAAATTCTATAATCCACTTTTCCCTTGTCACTCCATATGGTAACCTGACCCGATTTTGTTTTCCATATATGAAATGCTCAAAAAAATTGAATTCCAAATTACAATCAAGAAAACATTCATCCATACATTTGTTTTGCATAGCTCAAAGTCATTTTACTCCAATGTGTCTCATCCTCTATTTCCATAACATGGTCGGGCTGACTTGATGAAGAAAAATCAAGTCGGTTTGTATCAACTCAAAACTAAGTTAAGCTGAGTCGAGTCGACTTCAGGAACAATGGTATTGTTGCATCCATTTGAGTAAAAATTACCTAACAACTTGTATAGGGTTCCAATACAAACTCCTTTTCTTAATACCATCACACTTATGACCATTTTTCATTCCTTATTTATAGGATTTACTGCATGCAAAACCCTAAATCATGTCACCCAAAAATACTTATAGATCCATGATGATGATTGGTTTCATATCCAACGATTCTGTTACAATCGACCTAATTCAGATTACCAGTCAACTATCAGTCAGTATTCAGTCGATTTCCATTCAACCTCCTATCGATGTCCTATCGACCACTTCAACTTTCCTATCAATCACTTCGACTTTGAATTAACCATTGACTTGACTTAAATCATTAGTCAACTTATCCCCATTCAATCAACCTCAACTAGACATTGAGATGATTTTTCTATCCCTGCAAAGAATATACCTGCATCACTCATCTTGCTGACAAATATCAGGTTTCTTTCCAAAACTGGAATATTTAGCACACATGGAAGATTTCTACTCCTCCCATCCTACAATATCAGTCCAAATCTATTAGGATATTTAGACACTTAGGAGTTAATTAAGATCAAATTGGTCTAATGTGTTGTTAGGTTAAAGTGTGTTTCTTAGTGTGTTTCTTTGGTATGAATTTTTAGTTAGGAAATCCGACAGTCACAGTATGTTCTCGAAGCAGAGTGATATAACGACTCATATTCTCCTTGATCTTAAAATATACATTGATTTGTTTCTTAGCACCTAATTGGTCCATGATCTCTATTTAAATATCACAGAGGCTTATTTTCTGATGATTGATTATGAGAAACTCTCTTGTAAATATCTCTGTAATATTTTCTTTTGCATTAATAAATTGCTCCAAATGGACACATTGGTTAGGGCCATGGATGTTTCCACATGAGGGTTTTACCACGTAAAAACATCATTATGTTTATATTTGATCTAGTTGTGTGAGTTGTTACTAAAGGTGCTCATCCTCTGTTGGAATACTTGTGTTGTCCAACATGGTATCAGAGCGCATTTGAAAACCCACTCTCGTTGTAGATCGAGATCTTGAAGCCATGTTATTGCATCTCTACTTTTTGCTATTTTTGTACATTTATGGTCTAATATGATTGTTCCATTACATACAAAGTGATTCTTTAAGCTAGAAACACTTTTCATTTCACTCGAAAAGGTTTATGTTTTTCCAAGATATGACCATATCAGTTAGATCCAAAGGTATAAAGGCTGAATACGCCTTTTTAAATTTTTACAGAGATTATGTTTTGGTTTTATATTTTCTATTTCTAGGTTGATACTCTTTTTTATTTGTATATGCTATTTTCCTTGTGTTTTGTGTGATATCGACAAATAAAAAACATAGAAGAAAGGGTTTCCCTGTCTGTGTATGCTCTTTGTCGTGTGTTCTTTGCAATCTCAGTAAATTAGAAACAAAGAAAAAAATCGCATTTTCCAGGTAAGTTAATCGAGATTAAATCCTTGTTGTTGTCAATAAGCAAAATTGTTTTTGTGTGTGAATGCATGAGAATAAGTTTTTATTGAGCACACACTCCAAGGTCATCTTACACAACAACAAAAAACACCCTCAATCCTGCTTCTTAAGGCTATAATGTGCATTCACTAGCTCACTTGGTTGAAAGTTACTTTACTTAGTAAGGGTCTTGAGTTCAAGTCTCTTTTTTGTTACTTTTTTTAAAAAGTTCATGCATTAATTGTATAGTGCATTTCACTTAATTATAAAAGTGAATCACTATTAAATAACTTTAATGTTTTATTTTAAGTTATTTTTTTGCATGCAACTTTCATTTACAAAGTAACTTCATTGTAAAAGTGATGTTGATACTGAGAGGGGGGTGAATCAGTATCCAATACAATTTAAAACCTTTTTCAACTTATACTTAAACCATTCAATTATATCCAATGAGCAATGAACAATATTATAAGAGTTACACCAATACACCACAATACACCATGCACAATATATGAGAAATAATCAATAGTTTTTGTTCAAGAATGTGGCTTCAAAGGTAGCTACAGCTTCAAATGTAAAGGGAGGGATAAGGAAAACTCAAGAGGAAGATACAATCCTCCAATATCGAGATATTTGAACTCTCTATCTTGCCCTTCCTTCCACCCCGAGAATATATGAGAGATAATGGAAACTTTATTCAATTACAGTGCATTGAAGACCCAACTTGTACAACATGCCCCGCGCTCAATATTTAACATCTGATTCTGAAACTTGCACACAAGGAAACTAAAGTCCATTACTCTTTCCAATGGAAGTGGTCCACTGCATTTGGAGTCTTTATGAAAAATTTATGGCTGTTTTACCAAGAACACCTATTTATTGACTAGTTTTAGGGACCAGTCCTAAACCCTATATTCCACAGTGTATCTCATAATTATAGCGAAGATAAAGAGCTGAAATTTTACCAGAGGTACTGTATTATGTCTTCTCAATACCATAGCGATTTCACCATCTGAATCGTTCTATAAAAAAGTTATAGCAAAATGGTAAGATGAACTGAAAATAACATTTTAACCTTATAACACATCACCAAAGACTTCATCCTCCCTTGAAATCCGGCCTTCTTTTTACTTCTTCTTCCTCTGAAATTCGACTTGTATCAAATGAATGTATAATGATATTTATTTATACCATTTATGTCACTTCCTTTTTAACATTAGGGCCGACTGGCACTTTCTTATTTTGTAATTATTTTCTTTAATTATTTTCGGAGCCTACATGTACTTCTCCCTTTTTCAATTCACTTTGTCATCTTCAAAATTCATTTCTCCTCAACCATGAGGATCCATGTGATGTGCCCTCTACCACAGAGAAAACAAGATGATGTATACTAACCATCCATGGATGTTGTATCTTCATGTGCATTTTCCTTCGTAATCCCAAATACCTTCACATCAATCTTGCGGTCCAAAACCCATGACTAGGGTTGACATCAATGACAAGAACCAATCTTCAACAATCTCCCCCCTTTGTCGTGATGGCAACACTCATTCTCTTCCTATCATCATGATCCCAATTTCTCTCCCCTTGATCAATGGAAAAGAATTGTAAGCCTCCTCCCCCAGGTTTAATGGAAAAAGGTAACCTTCTTCTTTGAAATTTGCTCCCCACGAACATGTGGCACTCAATATGCTTCATCCTTATTTTTGGTCTTTGGGACTTTTGTTCCTTGGAATTGTACACATTGTGGCCACATCTTCTCTCTCTTCTTCATGTCTACAGTATGTATGTGTTGTTCGGTCTTCTTGTTCTGATTTGCAACCAATCTTTAGAGTTATTTTCTCTAATTTCATTTTTTGTGAGTCAAACGTGAGAGTGTATCATTGATCACATATTTCACTGACAGGAGATTATGCTTAAGATCTTCAACCAAGAGGACTTTTCTTGCTTTTACATTTCACTTCCAATATTTACAATTCCTTTTCCAAATATTTTGGTGGTAGATGAGTCATCTCAAATGCAACATTTCCACCCTATTAAGTCAAATTTGAGAAATTTTCTTTGATCTCCGGTCATGAGATGAGCACCCACGTCTATTAACCATTCATCTTCTTCTTTACATTTTTCAGCGGTCAATGCTATTTTGCAATCTTCATTGTTTGGAATCTCTTTCCTTCTCCATCTTTGTGGTTGGCATAGGCACATCTTCATTCCTTATAATACGCAATCCTAGTTCTTTGTGACCAAGACCAATTGCATTTGTAGCGATACAATATTTTTGTCCATCAGCAGGTAAAATGAATTATAACCACGTTGACAAATCCACGATTATTTCCATATCTTGTTTACACACCATTCATGTTTCTTGTGTATTTGTTCATTTCATTGATTCTGCAATTAGTGCCTTATGTCCAAAATTTTTGCAAGTATAACAATGACCAGAAGAAATTTTGATACCTTGGAGTAGAAGTGGGCTTCTTTGTGATGTAGTCCATGCGGGTTCATGATCTATTTTTTACGTAGTTTCCTTCCATCTTGATTGTAGCTTCTTTGATTTTAGAAGATGGGAGGTCTTCTTGGATATTCATCTCTTTTGTAATCATTCCTTCTTTTACTACGGTATCTGGTCCACTTCTCATCAATGCATTGGCTCTTTCTTCAGCACGCTTGTTGGTATTTTCATCTTCTTTGTATGAAGTTTCGCATGCATCAAGATGTGTTAAGTCTTTTGGCACTTGAGGTTCTTAATCTCTTCCTCAATGAGACAACTTCTTGTTCAAGTTTTCTCACAATCTTCTTCTTTCTTTATCATTTGGACCTTCTTTACTTACGCTATTCTTCTTGCTTCTTCATTAGAGTTTTTCAAAGGAAATGGTTTCTTCTCTTAGTTTGAAAGTCTTCTAATTGTTTCTTTAAGATTACAAATGTCTTTTCACAATAACCAATTCACTTCTTAGTTTTCTTAGCGTGTCTTTGAGCTTGCTATTTTCAATCTCAACATGCTTGAATTTTTAAGATTCTCATCTTCTTGTTGAATAATTTTTTCTTTATGATTTTCTTCTTCATTTGGACATTTTATTCTTCGATTGTCACTTCTTTCAATCCTTGGATGAGAACATTTCAAATTCAGCGTGACCTACTCCTTCACAATTGAAACAAAGAGCCCGACCTCTATTTTCTTCTTTGAAATCGAGATGTTGTAATCGTCTTCAACTTCTTCTTCTTCTTTTGCAGCTTCTTCCCTTGCATAAAGTTCTTGTAGCTTGTCCCAAAGATATTTTGCTGATGGACATGATCCCACCTTAGATTACACTGAAACTGTCAATCCATCCAAGATGGTATCTATTGCCAGTTTATTGTTGTTCCTTATTGCTTGCTTTTGATTTGCAGTCTTTGGTTTCTTGAAGCATTATATCCACGAGAAGCAAGATCCAAACATCTTCCCAAGAGCTTTCAAGTAAGTTTCCATTCTATTATTTTCAGGTATTCAAAATTGCTTCCATCAAATGGTGAGCCATTTGTAATGTTGTCTTCCATTTCTTTATAGGATCTTCCTTCCATTGGTTAAAAAGCTGTCTTACGGTAGCAGCTCCAGTGCAATTGTTGATACTTAGAGGGGGGTGAGTCAATATCAGTACAATTTAAACCTTTTCAACTTATGCTTAAACCATTCAATTACCAATAATGAGCAATGAACAATGGTATGAAGAGTTACACCAATACACCACAATACACCATGCACAATATGAAGATTAATCCAATGGATTTTGTTCAAGGGAGTAATGATTTCCAAAGGTAGTTATAGCTTCGAAATGTAAAGGGAGGATAAACCTCCAAGAGGAAGATACAAGTCTCCAATATCAAGAGATATTTGAACTGTCTATCCTTGCCCCTTCTTTCCGCAAGAATATGTGAGATAATAAAACTTTAATCAGTGCAGTGCGATTAGAGACCCAAATTTTCTGACATGCCCGCGCCAATGTTGACATCCGATTCTAGAACTCACACACAAGAAACTAAAGTCCGTACTCTTTTTCATAATGGAAATTGGTCCCACTGCATTTGGAATTATGTATGAAAAGTTATGACTGTTTACCCGGAACACATGTTTATTATTAGTTTCAAGACTGGTCACAAACCCTATATTCCACCGAGTGTATCTCCATATATAGCAGATCAAAGAGCTGAATTTTTACCAAGAGGTACCTTGATATGTCTTCTCAATACCATAGAGATTTCAACATCTGAATGGTTATAGAAAAAGTTATACTTAAAAATGGGCAAGATGACCTATAAATGGCATACCTTAGAACACATCACGCAAAGACTTCATCCTCCCTTGAAATCCGGCCTTCTTTACTTCTTCTTCCCTCTGAGAATTTGACGTATCAAATGAATGTATAATGATATTTATTTATACCATTATGTCACTTCCTTTTAACATTAGGGCCGTTGACACTTTTTCTTATTTTGTAATTATTTTCTTTAATTATCTTGGGCCTACATGTACTTCCTTTTCAATTCACTTTGTCATCTTCAAAATTCATTTCTCCTCAACCATGAGGATCCATGTGGCGTGTCACATACCACGGAAATGAGAATGATGTATACTATCCATCCATTGATTTTTGTATGCATGCATTTTCCTTCATGTCCAAATACCTTCATCAATCTTGGGTCCAAAACTTTCCTTCATGTCCAAATACCTTCATCAATCGTGCGGTCCAAAACCCATGACTAGGGTTGACATCAATGACAACAACCAATCTTCCAACAAGTGAGTCTCTCTTATTCTATAAAAGTGGGTCATTTCATAAGTAACTTATTTAAAAGTGAGTTTATAGTCATAATTAAGGTCAACATCACCATGTGGACAAAAATATACTTGTCACGTGGCTTTGTGGTTACCATTTATGTCTTTTTTTGAAAGGGCATAACTTTCACATCCAAAGTTAGTTTTCAGTGTCGTGTTTTTTTTAAACTGCCTATTTTTTTCGAGAGTTTTTCATCCAGACCAGTAGTTTCAGATTTTAAATCCATATTATTTGCATATTTAATATGGATTATCCCAGTGATCTTTTTCTTACTAGTACCAACTACTTCTCATGGAAATCCCATATGGAGGATGTAATAAGAAGTAAAGGCTTGTACTGAATTACCTTGGGAAACGAACAAGAACCCACTGATGATGAAAAGTATGCCAATAGGGATAATATGAATGATTAAGCACATGGACTAATCAAAATATCCATCTATCCTTATTTAAGGTTTCAGCCTTAATGAATTGAGGACCCAGATAAAGCTTGAGAAACGTTTGAAGTTGTCTTTGGTGAACAAAATATTATTCGAGCTCACTATTTGGAAAATTAGTTAATGACTTTAAGTCAAAATGATTTTTCTTGCATTGAAGATTACTTATCTAATTTCTAAACACTTAGAATTTTTTGTATAGAATTCCAACTAGATATGAAGGAATATTGATGCATATATGTTATTCTTTCTAAGATTGGTAGTGCATATTTTATTTTTGTATCTACCTTTTATGCCACTATAGAATCTCTAGAGAGTTCTTATAAACACCCTTCTCTTGAGTCTTTTTGTGATTCTTTGATTCAAGAGAAAGATAATCTTGTGCAACTTGGATTGATTAGCACTACAGATACATCCAATAAAGCCTTAGTGGTCAATTAGAAATATAAATCCAAGAATCCAAAGAAGCAAAATCCTCCCCACAAAAACAAGAAAAACAAGGGTCTCAAACCCTCTCCACCATCTTTTTCACCTAATGGTGACAAAGGTGAAAAATACAAAAGTAATAAGACTAGTGACAGACATTGCAACTTTTGTGGGAAATATGGTCATGTGGAGTCTAAATGTTTTTAAAATATGGAAGCCTTAGAAGAGACGATGAAGAAGAACAACATCAATATTAATTTTTCTTCTTCTTCTTCTCATGGGCATGCACTTTCTGCTTCTAGTTTTTCCTTCAATGCAAATTCTACTTCTTATTCTTCTGATGAGTGGCTTATTGATTTTGGGGCATCTTATCATATTGCTAAATAAAGCCATATTTTCTTCTCTAAATGAATGTAACACGAAGAAATATTTGTTGGTGATGACAGATCTCTTAGTGTTGTAGGGTAAAGAATAGTTCAGGTAGATCATAACCATTTCAATGATGTATTACGTGTTCCAAGTCTTTCCTGCAACCTTCTATTAGTATATCAGATCACTCATTCATGTGAAGGTAAAATCGTAGATTTTTCACCTCGCCAAGTTGTAATTAATGATTTAAAATATCCTAAGAATGTCCTCAGAATTGGAATTGTTGATGATATTACCAGGTTGTACAAGTTTGAAAACTCTGGGTCAACATATTTTCCATCCGTTTTTGTTTCTCAAAGCGATGACTTGCGAAAACTTTGGCATGAGTGGTTTGGTCATATAAAATATTTCTCATTGTAGCAACTATGTAATCAATAGATGGTGATTGGTATTCCTCTTGTTTCTTGTAGAGATGGTGTTTGTGTCATTTGTGTTCTCGGAAAACATCATCAAAATAGTTTTGACAAACATGCCTCTTAGCATGCATCAACCCCTTTGCATATTGTTGACAATGACTTGTGTGGTCCTCTTTCTTCTCCTTCTTTTTCTAGGTCCAAGTATTTCTTAACTTTAATTGATGACTTCTCTATATGCACTTGTTTTTACTTCTTAAAACTTAAGAGCGAAGTGTTTGATAAGTTTTTGTCCTACAAGGACCTTGTAGAAAACAAATATGGACATCAACTTCAAAGGTTAAGAACATATAATGTAGGTGAATATGTGAAAAACAATTTTACAATTTATTGCACTGCATAGGGCATCCAAATGAAACACATTATTCCATATACACCACAAAAAAATGTTGTTTCTAAGAGAAATAATTGCACATTAAAAGAAATGGCTAATTGTGTGATCCAATCTAAGGGATTAAGTCTTAATTATTGGGTGGAATCCATTAACTGTGCAAATTACATAGTAAATTTCACTCCCACAAAGGATCTAGAAAATATAACACTGGAACGAGCATGGAATAAAATTAAGCCAAATGTAAGACACTTATGTGTATTTGTAAGTGTAGCATGGGTTCACATTCCTGATGAGGAAAGGAAGGATTTACAACCTAAAAGTAAGAAGTGTATTTTTTTTTTGGATATTTTGAAGATGTCAAAGGTTACATACTTCTTTAACCTCATTCTAATGAAATTTTTATTATAAGAGATGTTAAATTTGATGAAAATATATTTTCTTGCGAGCCTAATTCGATGTTTGTTCCTTCTTTGACCTACAATCCATCTTCGTAGTTTGTGCCATATTATATTCCTATTTTGGTTTCTTCTTCTTTAGATTATGACAATGAGGATGAAAATCCACCTCTACATGCTCACCTTCCTCCAGATGATTCCATTGAAAATGAAACTCCACCAACATCACAACTTCCCAGATGGGTCCATTCAACTCAAGAAGCACTTGGTGATCTTGTCGGTGATCCTTCAAATCAATGTCAGACACATTCATAGTTATATCAAGCCTCTTCTCTTTTGGCTCAAGTTTCATATACTCATGATCCAAAAATATTTGAAAATGCTTTAGGACATCCAGATTGGGATACAACAATGAATAAAGAGTATCTCTCTTTAAGGGAGAACCATACTTGGGATGTTGTACCTCTTTCGAAAGGAAGAAAAAATTGTCAGATGTAAATGAGTGTACATAAATAAGTATGCATCAGATGGAAGTGTTGAAAGACATAAGGCTCGGTTAGTTTCCAGAGGTTTCTCTCAAGTTGAAGGCATAAACTATAATGAAACCTTTTCCATTGTAGCCAAAATGAATTCCATTTTCCTTGTTCTAGTCCTTTCTACCTCACATAAATGGGAGGTCCATTATATGGATGTTAAATCCACCTTCTTGAATGTGGATTTGAGAGAATAAATATACATAGAATAACCTCATGGATATGTGTAGAATGAATCTATTTTTATTTGTTTCCTTAAGAAATATCTTTATTGTCTTAATAAAGTTCCATGAGATTGCTATGCCAAAATGGACATATTTCTTCTTGACACCAGATTTTCTAAATGTCATTTTGATCCTAATGACTATACCAAAAAAGTAGGAAGCCAACTCATAATCCTTGTTTTTTATGTTGGCAATATTATCCTCACTAGTAGTGGCACTAAAATTTTAAACCAGGTGAAAACCATCCTTAAGAATAAATAAGGAATGATCGACTTAGGATATTTTCACTATTTCCTTGGACTTCAAGTATTGCAAACCAAGGAATGAATCTTTCTTTCCTAATCTAAGTATGCTTGTGACCTTCTTCGTTGCTTTCACATGGATGATTCTAAACCAGTCCCTTCTCCCTTCCACTATGGAGTCAAACTTGGTACCACTTTTACTTCTCTTGAAGTTGAC
The DNA here is from genome assembly GCA_010110895.2 of Picea sitchensis. NCBI lineage: Eukaryota > Viridiplantae > Streptophyta > Pinopsida > Pinales > Pinaceae > Picea > Picea sitchensis. Next base: position 30,944 of record SNQJ01S0041270.1, on the reverse strand, counting down.
ACCACTTGGAATGTTGGCCAATACTGAGAGGGGGGATGAATAAATATTTCTTATTTTTCAATATTTTTAAGAATAATTAATTATTAATCACAACAATTGATCAACAAGAATGTACTGAGGAAAAAAATTAAATATACCAATTACAAAAAGTACAAGTTGCAATGTGTAGGAGACACCAATATCTCCTCTTTTGAGCACCAACTAAAGGAGACACCAATCCCATGTTTAGAGCACCAACTCTAGGAAGCACCAAATCCCTATTTTTCAAGCACCAACTTGAGGAAGCACCAACTCCCTTGTTTCAGGATTCAACCTATAGAGGATTGTTGGTTTTTATACTCTTCTACTTAGGATTCTCCGGTCCTAGCTTACTGTCATAGATTGACCCTGGTTTAGATTTAATAAGCTCCCAACAAATCCCTCTAAAACTATCGGCCCCTCTAGTAGACCAGAAGGCAACGCAACACACAAAGTGAACTGTGCAGGCTCACCTGAGATAACTCTATGGGTGGCTGCAATACTTAGATGTTTGCAACCTGGGAAAGAGTGAATATCTATGGTTGTATATTGTAACCTTTATTTATTCACTTTAGCATCTGATTACATCTTGGGCTATATACACAAAGATCTATCTCTCAAGCTCTTTATTATGGTTCAATAATATTTCACACCGCACGTGTTTACAATCTTATATCTTACCATCTTCAAAAGGCTCCTCGATCCCTGTGAGGTTGACTAGATCACACCAGGATCCTCATCCTGCAATCTAACCCTCAGGATCGAGTCACTTACTACTTCTCTAGCTCACCAGCTTACTGAATAGTATAGTTCTTACAACTCTCTGTCATCCATTCTCTCTATCTTCTCTCTCTCCCTCTCCATCTCCCCTTCTTCCTCTAAGTACTACATATTTATATTCTTGGCTCATCAATCATTACAATACATTAAAAAACCCTAACCCTAGTGTCGCTAGGTCTTCCTTTCATGCACGCCTCGCCTGCTTCCCTCACACATGCTTCTTTTCCTTTCCTCCTTCCATTCTTTCTCTTCCAAAAAATAGCCTTTTCTCCTGACTAGGTCTGTATCCAACAGACCCCCAATGCTTACATGTGGCTTGTCTCGAGCCACCTAAACTTTTTGTTCTTCTTCAACATATCTTATGAGATTCTGGAACTTCTATGTGAGTTCCCTTGCTTGTGTTTGAGCCTGCGCGGTATTTTCTCTGAGTGTGTCCAATACTTGTGTTGTAATCTCCTCTCTGGTCATCTTTGCGCAGTCTTCCTGAATTTGTGCCATGTTCTTATTTGCCTCTTCTTCCTATCCAATGACCTCCGCTGCTAGCTCTTGAAGAGGTTCCATTTGAGCTTGTCGGTCCTTCTTTTGTGTCTGCGTGGGTATGAGATATGTTTTCATCTTCTTTATATCTTGTACTCCTTTGAGGCGATTAGTGATGTTCATCATCTTCTGCCTCTACTTGAGGTCTTGAATAGATTTTCTTATCTTCTCCTCTTCCTGGTCCCACTGCTAGACATGTTGATCCTCCTCCAAATTTGTCCACAGCTGTGCTGCTCTATCAAACAAGTCGACAGTTGTGTTAAATTGTCATTGCATTTCCTCCATCTACCCTGCTGCTTCCTACTTCCTTTTCTCCTTCATCTCTGGGAGAGTGGTAGGGATGAGTTGTTCCTAGAGGTTCTCGATATCCTATCTGTATTGATCGATTGTTTGCACAATATGATTAATTTTTTGCATCGTCGTGGGCTCTGATGTTTGTGCGTTCTTTAGAATCATTTTATAGGCTACAACCAATCCCTGCTCAAGCCTATCTGCGAGATATTTCTCATCTTTGGTCTTGAACTTGACCTGCTTGAGCACCAACTCCAACTCTTCTCGGTTGTCCTTCGTGTGATGCAGTTCTGTTGCGTCTGTGTGTGCACATGAATGTAACTCCTGCATGACACTGACTTGTAGTTTATATAATGCCTTGGTTGGTAGATTCCCCATTACCAAATGTGTTTGTCCCAGATCTTTCAAGGGTGTTTGGAATACAATTACATCCATGCGCAACATGCTCGGTGTAACGTGAAAATTCGAGCTCGCCTGTGATATCGTCTGGATCATATCCTGCTCGCTCGACGTAGCCTTGTCTTCTGCTTCTGATGTTGCAGAGACTGATTCTATTCCTTTGCCCGCCCTCTACATTTTTCTGATATGTTCTAGGAACTGACTTATGTCATCCAGCTGATTCTGGATACGGTCCCTTTGGTGTTGGGCCTCTTTAAAATCCTTCATTATTTGGTCCTGGAGCATTTCGGCCACAAGGTCCACGTCGTCCTTAGTGATTGTATATTCTAGGGCGTCTTGTGCACTTTGGATTTCTTGCATGCACCCCTAGTGTGTATGATCGACCTCTTCGTATGGACTTGTTCATATTGGGTAGCACTTGATGTGGTCCCCTGTGTTATCTAAGTCTCTTTTTCCTATTCCTGCGGCGCCTCAGTGTTGTCCTTCTTCCTCACTTGGGTATCTTTCTTTGGTGCACCCAATTTCTTTTGTTGCGTCAGCTTCTGACCTAGATTTAACTTATTGGGTGTCGTGTTGTCTCCTGCAGGTGTTTTTTCTTACCCTAGATCGGCCTCCTTATCCATGGACATCTCTTGAATCAGAATTGGAACTCTCCAGTCATCTTGCAAATCCTTGATGACCATATCTATGTTCTCTTCCTTGACGCAGTATCGCATTTGTAGCCATTCCTTCTTGGGATCCTTTTGTGTTTGGATCCATACTACATGCTTGGTCACTTTGAAGTTGGATATTCCATGATATTGTGCAATGACTTATGGCATAACCCGCCAAGTGTTGGCAATGTTTTCATGTAGGTCGTTGTAATACCCTGTGAACATGCTTGCATTTGCACTTTTGTTTTTTGGGTCTAAAGTGCTCCCCAATGATAGGTATCGTGTTGCATGACAACGAGTGGATCGCTAGCAAAAGTATGAGTACTTTGGCTCCTTCCATTCGACCAAGGAAATCAGGAAGAGTAGCCAAGAGTAGTGAAATTATGTCCCCAGGTCCTGTGCGTCTTTGCAGTCTTG
>SNQJ01S0041270.1:0-24561 GCA_010110895.2 Picea sitchensis | reverse complement strand
TGTGTATTCTCCCCCTTTGAAAACATTGACAGAAGGGACATTTCTTTGCTCCCCCTAAGATTATACTTCCCTTGTCGATGTACTCCCTCTCTGATGAATGTTTTTCAATTCAATTAGATATGGAGATTGCCCCCAATTTCTGTCTAAGATATGTTTTTGTGAATATATCTGCAATCTGTTCTTTAGTATCCACATATTCCACTTTAATGAATTTTTGAGAAACTTTTTCCCTTAAGAAATGAAATTTGATTGGGATATGCTTGGTTTTTTGGTTCATTACAAGATTTTTAGAAAGTCTTATGGCACTGGTATTGTCACAATTAAAAAGAATTGGATGATCATATTTTACTTGTAATTCTTCTATAGTTTGCTTCATCCAAATTACTTGAGTGAAACAGGAGGCAACAAAAATATATTCATATTCTGTTGTAGATAGTGATATGGAGGGTTTCTTTTTACTTATCCATGACACAATACATTTTCTAGGAAAAATGCAACTCCACTAGTTCTCTTTCTATCATCAATACTTCGTGCCCAATCTGCATCAGTATATGCAGTTAATGTGAATTCTTTTGTTTTTGAATACCATAAACCAAACTCCAAGGTTCCTTTGAGATATCTAAAAATCCTTTTAATTGCCTTAATATGTGTCTCTTTAGGTGTAGATTGAAATATGGACACTAATCCTAGAGCTTGCATGATGTATAGTCCTATTGTTGTTGCATATTATAAGCTACCAATCATTGATATATACACGGTTTGGTCTACATTTAGTGATTCATGATCTTGGCTTAGTTTGCATCCTATAATCATAGGAGTGCTCATAGGTTTTCAATCTTCCATTTGAAATTTCTTCAACATTCCTTTAATATATTTGGTCTGATATATGAATATGCCTTTTTCTAATTGTGAAACTTGTAATCCTAGGAAGAATGTGAGTTCACCAAGCTTCGACATCTCAAATTCTTTTTGCATTTCTATAGAAAATTTCTTGATTAGAGGATGATTACTTCCAAAGATGATATCATCCACATATACTACAACAATAATCATATTCTTATTTTCAATTTTAATATAGAGCTTATTGGCAATGGCTCTTGTTTTGTATCCTTGTTGTTGTAGATGATTATCAAGTCTTGAACACCATTCCCTAGGATCTTGTTTGAGACCATACACTTATTTCCTTAATTTGTAGACATAGTCTTTATTTTCTGACAATATAAATCCTTCAGGTTGTTCTATATAAACTTCTTCCTCTAGATTTCCATTTAAGAATGTTGATTTGACTTCCATTTGACATATTTTGAAGTTTTTAAGGCATGCAAATGCCAAAAACATTATGATAGATTCTAATATGGAAACGGGGGAAAATATTTCCTCAAAGTCAATTCCTTATACTTGTGCATATCCTTTGCACACTAATATTTCTTTATTCCTTATAATTTGACCATCTTCGATAACTTTATTCTTAAAAATCCACTTGGTCCCTACCACATTTTTGTCCTTTGATCTTGGGACAAGTTCACGGGTCTGATTCTTCTCAATTTGATCAAGCTTTTCATTCATGGCTTTAATCCAATCTTCATCTTTGCTAGATTCTGCAAATTCTTTGGGTTGTATTAGGGAGAGCATTGCTCATTCTAATTCATATGTTAAACTTCTTCTTGTTTCAACTCCAACACTTTTGTTTCCTATGATTTGACTTTCAGGATGATCCCTTTTTACTCTTCTTGATGGTTACTTCGACTCTTTTCTTGGTGATGCAACTTCTTTGTTTTATTCTTCACTTTGTGATTCTTCTCCTTTTATTTATTTAGTTTCTTCTTCATCATCGTCGTCTCTTCTTCTTTCATCAACTTGTGAATTGTATTGAGATTTGATTCTTCTTGATGTTGTTAATTTTTCTCTCAAGCATGAGGTTTATTTCTTTTTCTGTTTAGAATTACTTGAACCATACACAATGACTACGACAACAATAACTAGCTGCAATAAACCAATATCAAAAGAATAATAACCATGCACAAGAACACAATAAATATCATGGGAATTCTTTCTACACAAGGGAAGAAAACCCAACAATCCTTTTCTATGTTATCAAGAGAATATTTCCCATCCACCACCAAACCTGGCACATAAAAGGGTGCTTCTATGATTGAGAAAGCTATCTCTTAGAAAAGTGTGAGTTGCCGTTATCATAATTTACCTCAACTTTTGAAATTATGAGATGACATAATGATAAGTGTGTAATCCTTAATGGGGATTCACCTTTATTTATACAAAACTTATCACATCAAATGATGTGTCTATTGGCACAATAGCACTGACCTGTACAACTTAATAATATAATAAATATAATTAATAATTACAATATTAATTATCTTTACATGGTGGGGCTGACCTGTACTCTTTACAAAATAATTACGGTAACAGGTAAATCTTACTCTTAGACAATATAGAAAGGATCTCACACATCCACTAGTGCTTAGCCACTAGGGACACATTCACCTGTGCTCATCCACATAGACATCATACTCAACAGAATCATCTAGAGTACCACATCATCTCAAATCTCACACAGAGTAGAACGATACACCCATCACATGGACACACACAACCACTGGGGGACGACTCAACTCTCCAAAGGAGAACAATGCCCCAACCATTGGGGTATGACTCAACTCTCACATAGAGGAGAACGATGCCCCATCACGTGGGTATGTCCAACACTGGGCTCCCTCTCAGGTCGACTCAATTCAGTCTAAGTGAAGAACATATCCTGGAGGATGTCTCACAATGATGCAATCATCAACACTCCCTCTCAACTAGGGATTCATTCTCCATTAGGAAATGTCTCTAAGGAAGTACTCGAACTTGGTCCTGGAAAGCGGTTTGGTGAAGATATATGAAATCTGCTCATGTGTAGGAGGGTATTGCACGTGTATTTATTTCCTCTGCACCATGTCTCTGATATAATGATATTTTATCTCAATGTGTTTTGATTTATCGTGAAACACATGATTCTCAGAAAGCTTCACGTAGCTTTGGTTATCTTAGTGAATAATGGTAGAATCCATTTCATGATCAAATGAGTCTACAAGGAGATTGTGAAGCCACAATGCTTCATGGAATTCCACACTCAACACTATATAATCAGCTTTTGCAGTATTCAAAGACATAGAGCTCTGCTTCCTACTACACCAGGAAACCATGGCAGACCCCAATGCAAAAAAACAACCGAATGTGCTCTTCCGGTCCACTGCACTCCTTGCATAATCTGCATCGACATATCCCTACGATCTCATGTCTACACTAGAGTCATATCTCAGGCCATATCCAACTGTGCCTCGTAGATATCTCAATTCATGCTTTTTTGATATCTAGTGAGTCTGTCTCGATCATGTATCATGAATCCCTCTGGCTGCTCAATGTAAACTTATTCCTCAATCTCACCATTGAGAAAGGTTTTCTTTACATCCATCTGATGTAGTTTCCAACCCATATATGTAACTAGTGCAATGATAGTATGGACGGAAGTGTATTGGGCTACAGGAGAAAATGTCTCCTCATGATCAATTCCCTCTACCTGTGAAAACACTCTAGCTACAAATCTCGCTTTGTACTTCTCGACACTTTCATCGGTTGCATGCCTTATCTTATAGATCCACTTGGAATTCACTACAGATTTACCTTCTAGTATCAGAGAAATATCCCACACATCATTCTTCATGATGGACTGATACTCTTCTGCCATGGCATCTTGCCATACATGCTTACCTATGGCTCATGGATGAATCATAGCTCAAAAATCTCTTTGGCTTCTTTCTCTCTCGGAATTTTCCTTGAGGAGTTGCATGTCCCTTTTCCTTATGCATAGTTTTTTGAGTCGAGGCAGACCTTTTATGGCCTACTGCAATGTCTCTAGGACATCAACTGGAGAAACTAGATCAATTGGATCAAGTTTGTCTCCCTCTGAACTGTTGAAGGGGGAGAAGGTATTGTCTCTTCCTTCTTCTCAAATACTTTGACTCCCTCTTAAGTTTGAAGGATAGATATCTTCCTTTTCCGGTGTTGCTAACCTAGATACATCACATGTCTTCTTAGGTCCTCTACTACTTCTACAGAACTTTGTTGGCCTCCCGTACTAGGATAATAACCAAGATGACCTCCCATAGGGATAATAATCAAAATGGCCTCTTGTACTAGGATAATAACCAACTAAGAAAAGTTGGACTCCCGTACTAGGGATCATGGTCCTATAATAATTTAAATAAGAAAATATGGCCTCTTGTACTAGGATAATAACCAATATGGCCTCCCATAGGGATAAAAACTAAAATGGCCTCGTGTACTTGGATAACAACCAACCAGGAAAAAAATGGACTCCCATACCAGGGATAATAGTCCAAGTCATGAGGGATCCCACACCATGGATAATACCCTTCATTATCAAAATGATAAACAATACTAAGTGCACAAGATCCACTGCCATTTTACAAATTTAAGAATGAAGTCAAATACGCAAAGTGCATACCTGGAGTGTACATTGTTGGTTCTTCAAACTGCTTTCTTGTTTTGGGCAATCTCTTGATGAGCAATGATACTCGTTCACAATCTGCACTAGCCTTCAAGCACGCTTGTTTCCATATAAGAATGGAACTTGACATATGATCTTTTCATGTTTGTCAACTATCATCAAGGACTGATAAGCTTCCTTTTGTAGATTCCATAGACTTTAAGTTCTCATGTGCTTGAGAGATATGGTTCTCAAGGCTACAATCTGTGTTTTTAAATGCTCACAAACTTTGAATGTTGTTATACACAATACTTGTGGCCTTACCTTGTTTTTACAACAGTCATTTATAGTCACAATCACTGAGAAACTTGTCCAAATACTCTTAATTTTGTCCTTAGTATGGCCATATGAAATGAAAACACTATCAATCAACCTTTCTGAATTGTAAGCTTACTTCAAAGGATGTAGGTTTCAAGTTAGCACTATTGTGGCTAACATTTTTTATGGAAATTTCCATTATAGACAAACCTTTTACATACTTGATCTTTCAATAAAGGGTTCTTAGTATTGTTATAGTCACCTAAACAAATGTTGTAGTTAGCATCAATTTCTTTACTGCTTGAAAGTATATGGATGTGATATTTCATATGCCTTTGTTGTTATGTATATGCTCGTAGGTTGTCTTTAAAATACCAAGAGCTTGAAAAAATGAAGTATCCTTCATACAATGATCATCCTGAGAAAGATGTGTATGCAAGTTTTCGGAAAGGTTATTCAACAGAACCCAAACATTCTTACTCCTTAACATGTCTCTTAAGTTTACATCAGATCTACAATTTGGATTGTTTCTTTTCACACAAGCTAGTTGTCAACCTTAGTTGGAATACACCTGGAGATGATGCTAAGAACATACCAAAACAACCTCAAAAACTTGTTGTAACAGATTTAAAATATGCCTTAAAACTTCGTTGGAACATATTTAAATATGCCTCAAAACTTCGTTGGAACATATTTAAATATGCCTTAAAAAATTTCCTTAAAATCAACACTTGATATAGGTCTGGAACTCGGCCTAACCAGATCATAATTTTGGTCTTCAAAATAGGTACATATCAAAGATTCACTACAACAGAAAAGTACCTTTTCCACTTCCTTAGAATAGGCCTAACTTTCCTTAGAAGTTTGTTGTCTCAGAAGGAGGAAAGTTGCTACAGGTATATTGTGAGGGTCTGTTGCGGTAGCCTTAAAATTCACCTACGACTAGCCTTAAAGTTACCCCATAGGACTCAATACCTACCAAGGGTCTGTGACTGCCTTAGAGGCCTATGAGCAACCCTTTTAAGCCCTCAATCAAGCCTCGACCAAGCTCTAAAAATTTATTACAGGGGTCCGACCCATTCAAATTTTACCACAAAAAGTTAAGGAGAGGTTCGATCCTCTTTCTTGATACCAGTAGTGGGGTCTAGTTGTCTTTAGGTGTCCACGGTATTCCTTCAAACTTGTGAAAGTGGTATTATTCAAGACCTATGCTCTGATACCATGTTAAGTTTTGGATCAAGCATGAGGTTTATTTATTTTTCTGTTTAGCGTTACTTGAACCATACACAATGACTGTAGCAACAATAACTAGTTGTGGTAAACCAAGATCACAAGAACAATAACCACGTACAAGAACACAAGAAATATCTTGGGAATCCCTTCTGCACAAGGGAAGAAAACCCAACAATCCTTTGCTATATTCTCAAGAGAAGATCCCCCATCCACCACCAAACCTAGAACACAAAAGGGTGTTACTATGATTGAGAAAGCTAGCTCTTAGAAAAGTGTGAGCTGCAGTTCTCATAATTTCAGACCTCAACTTCTGAAATTATGAGATGACAGAATCATAAGTGTGTAATACTCAATGGGGATTCACCTTTATTTATACAAAACTTATCACATCAAATGATGTGTCTATTGGCACAATAGGGCCAACCTATACAACTTAATAATATAATAAATATAATTAATGATTACAATATTAATTATCTTTACATGGTGGGGCCGACATGTACCCTTTACAACATAATTAGGGTTACAAGTAAATCTTACTCTTAGACAATATAGCAAGGATCTCACACTTCCACTAGTGCTCAACCACTAGGGACATATCCACCCGTGCTCAGCCACAGGGACGTCATACTCAACAAAATCATCTGGAGTACCACATCGTCTCAACTCTTACAAAAAGGAGAAAAATACACCCATCACATGGACACACCCAACCACTGGGGGATGACTCAACTCTCTAGAGGAGAACGATGCCCCAACCACTGGGGGACGACTCAACTCTCACACAGAGGAGAACGATGCCCCATCACATGGGTATATCCAACACTGGGCCCCCTCTGAGGCCGACTCAACTTAGTCTCATAAGAGAACGTATCTTGGAGGATGTCTCACGATGTTACTCAACAAATGTTAGATCATCCACCTTTACATTTGCACTTTCTACAATTTTTTGCAATCTCATATTGCAACATCTGTAGGCCTTTTTATTGGATGAGTAACCAAGAAATATTCCTTCATCTAATCTGAAATCAATTTTTCCTAGATTATCATCATCTCTTTTTATATAGTATTTTCTCCCAAAGACTATGAAGTGTTTGACTAATGCTAGTCTGCCAAACCATAACTCATATGGTGTCTTGTCATGGTTAAATCTAAGTTGAGCTTTCTTAAGTATGTATATTGTTGTATATATTGCTTATCTCCAATAGATATCTATAAGTTTGTATTCTCTTAACATAGTTCCAGTTGCTTCTTGGATAGTTCTATTTTTCCTTTCAACAACTCTATTTTGTTGAGGAGTTCTTGGAGCTGAAAAATGTATTTTAATTCCATGAGTTTCACAAAACTTATTGAACTCATATTAGGTAAATTCCCCTCCATTGTTTGATCTTAAGAACTTTATTTTGAGATTAGTCGCATTTTCAACATGTTCTTTGAAAGCCTTGAATTTGTTGAAAGCTTTTGATTTCTCTTTGAGAAAGGATACCCTAGTCATCATTTTATAGTCATCTATGAATATAATGAAGTAATGTTCACCTTGCATGCTTTTATTTCTTGTTAGTCCACAAAGGTCAATGTGAACAAGTTCCAATGGTTTTTATGTAGAGTATTCTTTTTTCTTGAATCCTACTCTTGTCTTCTTTCCATGTTGGCAGTACCTACAAAAATGGTTTGAAGGTTTAATAATATTTGGCATATTTCAAACAACTTCATTTTTATTGACTTTGATCAAATTGTCAAAACATATATGTCTCATTCTTTTGTGACATATCCAACTTTTGTCTATTTGGATCATGCAACACTGTTCTTCTTCTTCTATGTTTAAGATGTAAACATTGCTTGGTGTCCTTGGTGCAACAACCATTAGTTTTCCTTAGTCTTTTTTTCTAATTTCACATTTTTGAGAGTCAAATATGAGTATGTGTCCTTGATCACAAGTTTGGCTCACACTGAGGAGAATAGGCTCCAAATTTTCAACTAATAGCACATTTTCTACTTTAGCTTTATTATTTCATATACTGACTATGCCCTTTCCAAGTATCTTGGCATAGGCATTATCTCCAAATGTAACACTTCCTTTTTCTTTATTTTTTAGACTGGGGAATTTGTCTTGATCTCCGTTGAATATGTTTTTAACATCCATTGTCAACATATCATTGAATCCTTTTGTTTGTAGCATATAAGGCTACATTACACTCTATTTCCTTTTCTTCCATGTGTTTTTCTTTCCATGCCTTCTTATGTTTTTATTCTTGAATTTTGGAAGTTTTTATGGGAAGCTTTGGTAGTCTACAATCACTAGATTTGTGACCATAATTGTTGCATTTGAGGCATTCAACATTGAAATTTTGTAGCGGAGAGAATGAATTATAGTTTATGTTCTCTTGATTATTATTATTATTCTTGTTTTTCTTATAACCATATTTTTGAACATCTTATGATTGTTCTTTCTATAAGCTCTACAATGTAATGCTTTATGTCCAAAATTATTGCAAGAGTAACAATATCCAAGAAAGCGATGTTGATACCTTTTTGAGGGAGTTCTTATTGTATTTATGTTTCTTATATATTCATTTTCTTTTGAAGGGAGAGCATATTTATGTTGCTTAGAATTAGTCTTTATTTTTCTTTCTTCCTTTTTGAAAGAGTTGTGAAGGGAAGCTGCATAACTTTTGGATTTTTGTCAGTTTCCTGAGATGTGGAGTTATATCCTTTATTAGACTTATTTTGATCATAACCTAGTCATGTATTATTTTTTTATGATCTTTGACCGTTAAGAATATCATCCAATATTTTTTAACTATTTTCAAATTTTGATTGCTTCTTTTCTTTCTCAAGTTCCCCTTTTAGAAGGATAATTTTATCCTCTATCTTTTCACAGTATTGTTGTTTTTCATTGAGTTGATTTCAAATGAATTATTATATTATTTTAGCTTATTGGAGTTGAGTCTTTAGATCAATAATGATTTTTTCTGTTTTCTTGAGGGTTTTTTAAACTTCCTTTTCTCTTGATTTTTTTACTTCTTCATATTCTAGTAGTTGTTCTCTTAATGATTTATTCTTATTTTTATATTTTCTCAGTTCTTCAAGAGCACTAATACGTTCTTCTTCAAGGTATACTTATCCTTCAACTTCAGAGTTGCCTTCATCTTCATTTGGATGTTCTATGCCCATAAATAGAAGTTATGTCTCCTCATCTTCACTCATATCAGATGAACTACTATCTTCTTCGGAGTATAAGTTTTCCTTTTTCTTGTAGAATTTATTTTTGTATTGGGTTTTATCCTTTTTATTCTATTTCTGGTTATAAGGTTCTTCATCATCATTATCCTCTTGCTTGGGATAGGGACAATTTTTAGAAAAGTGTCCAATTTTTCCACAGTTGAAGCATTTGAAAGGTAACTTCCCTTTTCATTTTCCAGACCTTTTCTTGAGTTTACTTATAAAGTTGGCCTCTTATTCATCTGACATGTTTGAGTGATTTTCATTTGACACATGCTCATGGTTATTTGTTTCTTTTTATTCTTTGAAGGTTTCCTCCCTTTTTGATGACTTTTCTTGCTCGGTTCTCATTTCATAGGCTATAAGAATCCCATGAAGTTCATCCATTGTAAGGTTTTCAAGGTCTTATCGATCTTCCTAGGTAGATACCTTCTCATAATATCTCATTGGTAATGATCTCATCACCTTTTGGACAATAATATTGTCTTTTAGCTCATCTCCCAATGCTCTGATTGAATTGACTATTTCAGCCACTCTTTGAAAATATTATGCAATGTTGTATTCCTCTTTCATCTTCAAACTCCCAAACTTCCCTCTGTATGTTTGAAGTTTTTATTTCTTAAATTTACCATCTCCTTCATAGATGACTTTAAGTTTGTCCCAAATTTCTTTTGTTGATTTACAATGCATCGCTTTTACAAATATGGGGTTTGCTAATTGTTGGCAGCCAACTCACATTTTTATGATCCTATAAGCTGCCTACACCTATGTCTTGCAAACATCAAGTTTTCGCTGCAATTTTCAAATAAACGACATTTTCATTTCTTGCGACATTTACACACTTATTTTCGTTTTGTTTTCACGACTGTAAGCGTGAAAACTTAATCTTTCGAAGTCATATTTCGATCATTTTCTGAACTGTTATGATCTTTTTATCGATATGCCTATTGTGCTTACCTTTTGTTTATCATTATATAGATGGAAAAACTTTCGAACTATACTCATTGGACATTCTTATATTAATTATGTGACAGGGTTTCATTGAGTTTGCAATGCATTAATATTTGGATTTGCATTTTTATTTTGATTTACTTGACCTTTGGTTTCGTGAAAATGCAATGGGTGTTATGGTTAAATCTTTCATTTATATCTTGTGTTTTCAGAACTATTGGTTTGTTGATGATATGATTACCTATTGGCACATTGGTTAAACAATGGATATGAGTTGTTACAATGCAATGGCGCATGGTTAAACATATGCTTTTAGTTTTGAGTCATATGATTAATAGTTTCAAACTTTGGTATAATGTTGATTGAACGCATTGTTTATACACCTACCATTGTTTCGTTGGTTGGGCAAGTGACATGAGTTTTAAACTATGCTATAGTGGATATAACAGCTATGTACGCCGGCGGTGGTACTATTGACCATAATTGTTGTGCATGGCAGTGAATAACTCCACCACCTTCGTATGATGGCATTTATGCCTACCACTTATCACCGTTCACTTCTGTTAGCAGCGCGTATCTCTGCTCCTGTGTGTGTATTGTGATCCAAACCCTCGGTTTACCATGTTCTTGGCTCCATGGCACCAGTCGTGCAGATCGAGCCAAACGAAAACCAAGCTCTGTTAATGTTTGACAATGCCTGCAAAGACTTGGAAGATAATGGATGGCTTACCTTCATGAAACGATTAGAGGGTTTCAACCTCTGTGTAGCACGACAATTCTCCATGACCTTCGATGGTTGTAGAGCCAAGGTGGGAAACATACAGTTGGAAATTGATGAGAAATTTATCAGTCTTGCCACAGGGTTACCTGCCACTGGACAACGTTGGTTCAAGAATTGTAAGGTCGAGGAGGTCCCATGGACACTGCTATTCCTCTCACGCAAAGTCACCTCTTGTGACAGAGGTATGCCCATCTCTGCACTTAAATCGCGATGGAACGATACTTTGATGATAATCAAACAGTTCGTCACCTGTGAAGGTCGATACGGACTTGTGTTTCTCTACCACCTACGTTTGCTTATGATTTTTATGGGATACTCGTTGAATATGCCCTTTTATTTTCATCGTAGCCTGTATAAAATGTCGAAAAAGTTCAAAAGGCAGTAGGCTGACAGTAGCATGTTCCACTATGGGCTTATTAAGCTTATCGTTGTTTATCATTTGGGTTTGCACGGGGATAATTGGAGATATTTTGTTGCTCGGAATGGTTTCGAGGATCCGAACCGTATACAGGTTGACAAACCTGTGGTGAGTGAAGTCAAGGTTGTACCCCCTTGTACCCTTACATGTCTTATTGCCTTCTCCTAAACCTTTGGCCTACTCTCCTATCGACTTACCCAACGCTGTAACTAAGGATGTCGAAGCTATTAAAAAGCTAGGGAGCAAAAAGCCCAAGGCTAACCCTACTTCTAACACTAAGGGTAATAGAACGCTTGTTTGATTTCTCGGATGACCAGGAACAAGCCTAAACCCTCTGCTGAGTCAAAACCTATAGTTCTGAGTGAGAATTACGATTCTGATATTGAACATTTTTTAGCCGATGAATATCCTTACTCGCAGGGTTTATGCCCTGAACCACCATATGATTTCATGTCGAGCCTTCCCCCCTGCCTAAGGAATGAGCCTGGCTACCTTGGTATTAATTTTCCTCGTGAAACCCTCGACCATTTGATGAAACCCTCGCTTGCTCTTTCAAAACCCACACGGTCTCCCTGTGACCAGTGAGATTCATGGCTAGAACGATACTACATTGATGTTCCCATACTCCAATCGAAAATTCGATCACTGGAAGATCAGATTGCAGTGCTAACCAGTCAAAGAGCCAAGCTCCAAGAAGTTGATAAGAAGCAGAAGACAACGGGCTCTATCCTTTTCAAAAACATTGAATCAGCCACAGCCGTGGTCAACTCCAAATTGGCATAATCAAGCCATTTCGTCACTGTACAGGTATGATA
This sequence comes from Picea sitchensis, assembly GCA_010110895.2. Classification (NCBI taxonomy): domain Eukaryota; kingdom Viridiplantae; phylum Streptophyta; class Pinopsida; order Pinales; family Pinaceae; genus Picea; species Picea sitchensis. Next base: position 12,310 of record SNQJ01S0041270.1, on the reverse strand, counting down.
ATTTGACATTGTTTTTGTTTTGTGAATAATCAAGGTTAATGAAATGATCTGAATTTTGTTTTTTAAATAGTTTAGTCACTCATCCAAATGCCTCTGTCATTTGGTGATCATCCTGTACATGGTTTCATTTTGATAAAAATAGAAGGAATTTTGATTTGATATACGATTTCCTCATAGATTTTATTGGATTTGAATTTTTATTCGTTTGGATTTCATTTGCTAAGTCTGTCTGAGTGAAGTAACGAAATTAATGGTGTGTTTTCAATACAATTTGTTTTGTATCCACTCCTCACGGGAAGTTCCATACTCAATTTAGAATACGATTGTGCTCGGATTTTCGGGATTGATCATTATATTCATTATGCTATGTTTGGTAAATGATTTCGGGAGTGTATTTGTTACGATATGCTGTGTCATATGTTTTTCCGAATCATGAGTACCACTCTTTTCAAATTAATTTGGAAAGAAACACTCTGTTTTATAAAAATGATCTCATTAAACATGTGTGAATGCGCCTGAATCGTGAGATGTTTTTGATTCGTAATCACCATGTTGAGACCTTTTCTGTTCGATTCACTCCAATTCTGATTGGATTATCCCATACCTCGAGTTGGCAAGATTGTTTTATGAGTTGGATTCATGTTTTAATTGTTGCTCTGTTGATTTGTAAAAACAAATTGATCAACATTCGTTATCTCTGTCAAATCCGATTATAATTCATTATCAAATGAACGATTCTGACTAAAGTCAAAACAATCTTGTTTTCCCAATTCGCAGTAACAAATTACGAATTGACGAAACAATCGAAGTGATCGATCCTGATACGATTTCATTTTCAATTGATTTTTCCATGGGTTTAGTTGGAGTGGTGGCTATGTTGCTCTGATGATAATGATTTGATAGCGATCTTGTTTGGTTTCGATCGTATCCCTTGCTTATGGGATAGCATAACAATTATGCATTGATTTGTTTTGATTATTATGTCGATTCCAAATTGATATCATGTGATTTCACTATGTTGGGATTATGGTTCTCTTCATTTGATTTTGTGGTGACACAAGAAATAGAGTACGACTATCTTTGTAATCATTCAATTGATTTTGGATCATGTTTGATTTGAATTGCATAACTCCATTCAAATTAAATGAATTTAGTTTTCAGAAGTGCTATTGGATGTCAATTAAATGGAATTCTTTAAAAAATATTTTAAATTCATTTCTGTAGTTACGTGTCTTGTTTGGGCTGGCTCTGATCGCATGATTACTATTAACTAGTCTATGGGGTGGAATTTTCTATCATTTATTAATAAAGATCCTTCCTAATTTGTTCATTTTGTCCTTTTCAGGTGAATTAGAATTGCATGGGATTTGATGGACGGAGTCTGGGGATATTTGGATGTTTTGCTTTTATTTTAGTTTCCTGGATTTGAACCTTCTTTGGGAGATCTTCGGGATTTTTTATGTAAATTTTATGGCTTTCCCGCGGGGTTTTTTACCCTATGGAAGGCTGATACTTGATATTTTTGTGTAATGGGATCATCACCAAACTTATTAGGAGAACTAGGATTATGGATATCATCTGGTGAGATGAAATTGATGTTAACGCTTTCGGCTTTAGCTTTTCATAGTATCAATATTTTGTTTTATGTTTATGTTATCGCTGCATTTGATTAATGACTACTTTAGCTATCTTAGTCTTTTTGCCAGTAGATTAATTAATATGATCCGTATCTGATTTCTTCCATTATTTAAAAATACCAGCAATTGCCAGTTAGGTTTATAAAATGGCGGATTTCTCTTCTTCATCAATTGAATGATTAAGTATAAGTCTTTGCATAACAAGTTTACCTAATTGTGGAGATTTTATAAGTTATATGATTAATGTGAGTTTTTTCTTTTGTAATGCTTGTCTGTGTTCCAGCTTAAAGAGCAGCTGGCATTTATGGTTTACGAGGAAACTACGGATTATTGATTAGGTTCTTCCCTCGGCACCTTTAGCCGCAGGTCATCGCTACGCAGGGACAGGCACGGGCGTTTCGGTCTAGGTTTGTTTATTTATTTTTCGGGTATGTTTGTTGGTGGTTTGGTTGAATATATGTTTAGTTAGATTATAGTTAGAATTAGTAAAATAGTTGTTTAGTTAGTGTTGTTTCTTCTCTTTCTTAAAATCATAAAATCAACAAAAATATCTTTTCTTTGTCTTGGGAGAGAATATACTTGATTTTTAGGTTTTATTCAAATCGTGAGTTGTAGATATTGTGTATTTTGTGAATGAGTTATATTTCAATTAGTAATTAGTATAGTAATAATTAGTAGTTTGTATGTATAGTTAGTTAGATTAGTTTAGTTTGTTTTAATATTTTGTTTTAATTAAGATTAGTGTAGCATTAGCTTGTTTTATTTAGTTTTAGTTAGATTAGTTGGATTTAGATTTAGTTTTCTTTTTTTTCTTAGGACCTTAGATGCATTACTTGAGCATTTGAAAACCCCGTCAGGGAGTGGATTTCATTCCAAACAGCTTAGGTTATTAGACAACCCCGTATTGGTTCCACTCTCTCAGTTGATGAACGGTCAATTTAGCCATCAACAATAAGCTAGAAGGAGGCACGAATTTAATTAATGGCAAGGAAGTCATGAGAACTCCTCCACCTAATCGATCACCTATGGTGACTAGAATCATTCCAACAATAATATCCCCCCTCAAACCTTAATTACTTCAATCGTGATCCCACGAGGATCATAGTTGAACCAACAACCCCTAATCCCTACGGTGGTGACATACAAGAGATTATGCGTAATCTCTTATCAAAACACATAGTGCTTTAGCTCATATAAGACAACCAAAACGACATTTGAATCAACCATTAGAATTCTATGATATCAGAGAACAATTAGGTAACACTAACCTCATTGTGAATCCCAGATCAATAAGTGCTGCCGGGGAGGATCTGGATTACCTCCTTCACCACCTCCATCATCTCGCTTCCTCTTACGGAGATTCTTCCGACAAAGGCAATTCACCTTCTCGACCTCCCACACCCACTGATGGAAAGAAATGAGGAACAATCACACTTTAGACCTTGGTTGTACCAGGATGTTGTAGTTGTACCAGGAGCCCAACACCTTTTACCTAAACACCCAAAGAAATGGCTTCCCGAGGGGTTTTGATCCACGACTCAAAAGCGATAGGCCGAAGATCACATTTAAAAATTTTATATTGTTAGCCATAAGACCCGTAATGTTGAACATGAGAGCGTTATGCATGGAGTTGTTCCACTTATACTTTTAGAATTAATGAATCACTTGGTACTTTTCCCAACAGCTCCATACCATTGTGTCTTGGGAAGAGTTTGAGTCGTGCTTTTTGGAAAATTTCAGAGGCAGTAAGCCTCAGGAAGTCCTAGTCATGGACCTTTCTGGCTTGGGAATGAACCAAGAAGAGTTAAGACTTTAATCAAGGGTTCTTAACGCTTAGAGCCGAGATCCCTGATTCTATGCACAGAAAATCTTATAATGACACTACACTAAAGCTTTGCATCCAAGCATAGCTATTTGGGTTAAAATGGTCCAAAGCCCGCGTTATTTGCTGGGCCTTGGGAGGCCTGCCATATTGAAAAAGACATACTGAGTCTTAAAGACTCTTCTAACAATGGGCAGAGACTAGTTCTTCTTCCAAAGAAGATTGAAATTCTCCCAGTTACTACTCAAAGTAAAGAGCACAATTTTGAAACTCTGATTTGGAAAACTTAGCTAAAGTTGTTCAAAGAATGTGAATCAAGTTATAGACTTAAAGTGTTGAGAGCATCCTCGGTAAAGGGACACTACAAACCCCCCTTTCAGCCTTTTCCTTCCAACTAGGCCCTAACCCAATAGAGAGGCCCAAATCCTAGAATTTTTTGGAATGTGCTTCAAACAATTTTAGAAGCCGAAGATAACTTGATGCCCCCTGAAACCCCTCAAGAGGAAATCGAACAGGAAACAACTCAAGAAGAAGAGTCTTCTCCAAACATTTTTGGACGCTGGGGATGGCATCTTTCAAGAGCTGGCAGGCGGTTCTTACATGTAACGCAGGGTAGGGCAACCAGATAAACCTTCTTAAATGCAACCAGCCTGCATGCCAAGCAGTCTAAGTCAGTGGTAGACGAGTAATGTGAACCTAACTTAGATTATGATTTTTTGAAGATCTTAAAAAAGTTAAGGGCTAACATTTCCATTTATGAAGTTATTGAAGTTTCCATTTTGTTACAAAAATGTTGCAAAACATATTCCGAGAGAAACGGAAAAAAGGTAATTCTATTGGTAACAAGGTTGTGCAAAACAAAGTTCCATAGAAGACTTTCACAAAAAGTAATCCTGATCCTCGAGATAAAGGAAGCCTTCCTATAAACAATGTAAATAATGTAAAAAAGTATCTCTAGAAGCTACCCCGGTAAAAAGCTACAAACTACCACCCTTAGCACTAGCAAAAATGTACCTCCTTTCTTGCTAACTTTCGAAATTTTCAATAGAGACGTGCATAATTGTATGGTGGACTCAGGGGTGTCATCTAATGTGATGCCTTTGTCTGTTTGCCAAAATATTAATGTTGAAGTGGAACCATCTACTTTTAAAAAATCATACAACAATCGGACAAATGTCAAAGTTATAAGCGAACTAAAAAATGTAGTGGTCGTTATCGATATAACAAAGGAAGGTTCATCGGAGTTATTAGTATAGGTATTTGTGGATCTCTTCGAGGAAGTGTATGAGTGCATTTTTAAGCGAGGGACTAGTGAGACATCCTACATGGATTTACTTATGGTGAGGTCTCACCCTATAGCTTCGAGGAGGAATGGTAAACCCTAACAAGATCGAGGTGAATGTTAGTAGCTACTGTAGTTCATAGTCACAGATTTGAGCGATCCTAACGAACCATATATACCTCCGGCTGATTCACCCCAGAAGTACAAGGGATGGAAACCTTCTTTGGCAATTTCATGGCGGAGGCTTCAACTATCACCAATCAAGAACAACAGTCCAAGATTGTGACATATACGCAACCAAGCGGATTCTATGCTTGATCTATGTGCCCAGATGAAAACCAAATTTTGGTCTCTATGGCTATTGGATCTAATTCTAAAGAGAATTTGGTGTAGGCTCTATCATTATCCCGATCTGGCGGGGTAACAAGACATTAATGGCTTGTAGACTAGGAACTGAATGCACTAATCTTGCAGAATATGAGGCTTCTTGCAAGGTCTCAGAAAATCTCTTGATATGAGCATTCAAAACCTGGTTGTATTCAACGACTCTAAAATAGTGGTTAGGCAGGGAAGAGACTCTATACACTTTGTCTTTCCATCTCAAGAGATGCAATCCCGAGGTATGGAGTTTAATGAATAGAATTTTTCTCTTTCAATATAAATTCCATTACTAGATCAAATAATACTTTGAAGCGGATCTATTATTAGCTAATGTAGCCTCTAAACTTCTTCTGAGAGGCTTATCCCAATTGCTTGTTCTCCATTGGAGGCTATTGTTTTCGATAAGATTTCGACAATATTACAGTAGCAGGTATTTGTGATGATCAACAAATCATTAACTACGCACATGGAAGAATCCTTTGTGGTAGGTGATAGATGAGCATGCACGGCAATTGCAGTTTTATGGTAATACCTGATCGAAATCCCGAAGCACTATAGGATATGGTAAGCTTCGATCCCATGATCTATAGTTAGATTAGAGTTTATGATTTTGAAGATAAATTTAAAACCGATCAATTGTAAAACCAATAGTTCCTCATTGTCTTATGAAAAAGTGAACTTAGGAACTAATGAAAACCCTCGATTACATTAATCTAGGTCTTGGGTGTTCTCGACAAGAAAAAACTGCATTTGTTAAATTATTTAAAAATTTAAGGATGTCTTTGCATGGACATATTATGATCTCAAAACGTTCGATCCCAATATCATACAACATGTCGTACGGTAAAACCCCAAACCTTACCTTTCAACAAAAGCTGGGAGATGTCTAAGCTAGAATGGAGCCGTTCAAGAAAGTTAGATAAACTCCTAGGGTGATACGTAATTTTTCACATTGGAGGCACACTCAATGGGTGTCAACCTTGTCCCGATTCGGAAAAATGGAATCCGGCTAAATTAGATTTTTGAGAGCCTCAATGGTCGACAGGAACTGACTATCACGTCACCCATTCGAGGCGGATCCTTCAGCGGTGTATGCGGTTTCGAGAGGCTATCCTTCTTTGGATGGTTTCAGGTTATAACCAGGTCCTGATGTCTCCACCGGACCAACTCAAAACTACCTTCCATTGGGGGAACTAGCGTAGCAGCTAAGGTAAGTACTTGGCTGGGTTGGTTAATCTTTGGTCGCCACTTTTGAGGAGGAAAGTGGACATTGCTTTTGGGGCTTAACCAATCAGTCCGTCGTAGTTTACTTAGATGATGTGACGTTTTATTCTAAGGAAACAAAGGCGGTCATCTGGCTCGCTACGGTTGTTGCGCTCGTTATTAAGTAACAACGTTAGAGCAGGGAGGTAAAATCTTGGGATTTATCGTGTCAAGCGAAGGGATAGTTATCGACCCAGAAAGGACTCAAGTCATCCATTAGAAGCTTCCCCTCCCACATTAAAATCCATGCGGTCTTTCTTGGGCTGATTAACTGTAGGAGATTCATCCAGTTTCTCCGAAATGAGTGGGAGCCTACGCAGTGATTAGAAAGACGCAATATCATTAAGGGATCCCACAAAAATCAGAAAACTTTCAATGCTATAAGGCCATAATAGGCGCTCCGTCTCTCATGAGCCCGACTTCTCCAAAGATTTTACACTCTATACTTTTTCTTCTGACCGTTCCTATGCTGCTGTCCTAACTCAGAATAATTCTGATAAAAATGAAGTACCCATCGCCTCTATGAGCTCCTCTTTCAAAGGCATCGAACTTAACTATCGGCGGTTGATCGGCAACCCTACGTTGTTTTCAAAGCAGTTAAGCACTTCGGTCCCTATATTTTGAAGTCAAGGATGAAAGTCCTTGTCCCCTACCCATCCGTAAGGAACAGGAGGACTTCGCTTGGGTGCGTCGTGGGAGGCGGAGGGCTGGAGTTGGCGAAGGGGGCGAAGTTATGTAAGTTGGTTGTTGATTCAAAGCGGGACAACAACAAGATAGTGATACGTCAAACCTGGGACAAAGCGATCAAAGTCTAATTTATTTGCACACAAACCTCGTTAGTCCCTTGAATGCGGCGATATAAAGATTATGTCTTGAATTACGGATCAACTTCCCGTCTGCCAGCCCGCTAAAGAAGGCGTTGAGACTAAAGTCGCACTCCTTTCATTTGGTTAATGAAGATTGTCGCGTTTACGTCGAGAAATTTTGTGATTAATGCGATCGTTATGGACGAAGCAGAGAAAGTTTTACTAGAGTTGCATGCGGGAGAAGATGGTAGTAGCCATTTTGGTAACCTGCGCTCACCAAAGTTTTAAGAAACCCGGTTACCTAACGTGAAAATACTTTAGGGGCCTTATGCTTTGTGTCGTAAATGTATCATCGTAGAGGAAAGCTTGTAGTAGTTCACAAAATACCGATCTTTCCTTTGCGGCACATTGATGGAATTCTCCTTTTTGTGATGAGACCTTGATATCCATAGATTTAATTAACCCTCTGTCCTCATAACAACACAAGTATATTGTGACAACCCCATATTACTTTACTCGATGGTCCGAGAGTTCTGTTGCGTTAAGAACTGTCAACACCGGTCGGGTAATTGCCTTTCTAAATTGAATATCATCACTCGTTTCGATATACCTAATTGTTTAGTATTTGATGGTACTTCTGCTTTTCTCTCTTGAGATGGCGGATTCCACTTGGAAAAATTAAGATGGTAATATGCTCATTAATACCCGAGGACGTGGTTGGCGAGTCAACAAACCAAGACTTGATTAAGGTATCAGAAGGCAGGTGGTTGAAAATCACAAAAATTGGCACAATGTGCTACTTGAGGCATAGCGTGGGATGATGAATTGGCATCAAAGCAGCCATTGGTAACTCCCCTTTTTTTCTTGTTTACGACGCCCAAAATGGTGCGCCGCCTCACGGTACATTTCTTCGCCGGCTTGGTTGTCACCAAAGGTCAGGAAATTGCCCCTCTGAGCCAGTTAGCGTTGATGGAAGTAGAGAGTAAAGGCCCAAAGCTGGCATGATTAGATCAACATCAACGGTGGTTAAAATCTTCGATACGATTCTAACTGCAGCCCACGATAGGAATTTGAGTAGGTGACCTGGAGTCTTAAAGGTGGGACAAACCCTGCGAGGAGAGTACACAAAATTTCAAAACTTATTGGCTTGGGCCATTTTTTAATTCTTGAAAGTTGGGTCCTAGTTCCTTTAGATTCTTGTTGAGGAATCTGAGAGAGGTCGACGACACCTACCGATTGAATGGCCAAATAGAGATACTTTTCTTGATAACTACCATATGTATAATTATGTATATATTTTATTTTTGTTTCGTTTTTCTCTTGCTTTCTATTTTTGATTTTTGATTTGAATTTATTAGTTTTTTTTTTTTTTACATGCGGTACAACATTATTAGGACAAAGGCGATAAAGTACTTATTTGAAATAACCCACGAGAAATTTGTATGAACATCAATGGCATATTTCTGGAACTTATAGTTGTGTTGGGAAAATTTGTTGTTTAAAAGAAGTTGATTGATTTCAATCTCCGAGCAAAGCTTGTCATGATCATCTATTTTTCTTTTCACGTTGTCCCTTTTCGATAAAGGAATGACTCAAAAGATGTCTCTCCACATCGCTGAGGAAGTTGTTTTGTAAATAAATCATCTCTAGATCTAAATAAAGGATAGTTCTAAAAAGTTTTGTTGAGGTCTAAAAAAAATATGTTAAAATATCAAGATTTCAACGTCTACCCTTCGACTATATACCTAGAAAAACAAAATAAAATTAATGTAGAGAGTGGGAAGTGCCTTAAACCCTACCGGGGATCTTGACGAGTGCATTGGCGTGAGTAAATGCATGCATGGCCTTAAGACAACTTAGTTAGAGTCTCTTGAAACGAGGGCCAGTGACAGTGAAACAATGTGAATTTACATGAAAATTAGGTAAAAAGAAGGGGTACTGAACAGGCCCGCTGACAGCGAAGCAATGTCGGGTACATGAAAATTCGTAAAAAAGAAACCTCTTTAACGTCCTTTGTTCTGATCCAGAACTCCTTAACAGGATACAAATGTCAGAGTGGGTTAAATGGCAACCCTGTCGAGGCTATGGACGCCTGCTGGAAGAAGTGGATATGCCAACAGTATTGGATATTTTATCTTTAATATCGTGACTTGCTGATCTTAAGACTGTTATTAGTTTTCATCTTTTGAAACACTGCTGGAAAAGATGGTTAATGATGATGTTTTTACGATTTTCTAGTTGTTATTTTTGAGTTGAAATTTTCTTTGCTGCCCTAATTTGAATTTGTTTCTTTTGATAGAGATAATTGCTTCTACCAGTGTGTCTCCATTGTTGGCAGCCAACTCACATTTTTATGATCCTATAAGCTGCCTACATGTATGTCTTGCAAACATCAAGTTTTCGCTGGAATTTTCAAATAAACGACATTTTCATTTATTGCGACATTTACACACTTATTTTTCGTTTTGTTTTCACGACTGTAAGCGTGAAAACTTAATCTTTCGAAGTCATATTTCGATCACTGTCTGAACTATTATGATCTTTTTATCGATATGCCTATTGTGCTTACATTTTGTTTATCATTATATAGCTGGCAAAAATTTCAAACTATACTCATTGGACATTCTTATATTAATTATGTGACAGGGTTTCATTGAGTTTGTAGTGCATTAATATAAGGATTTGCATTTTTATTTTGATTTACTTGACCTTTGGTTTCGTGAAAATGCAATGGGTGTTATGGTTAAATCTTTCATTTATATCTTGTGTTTTCAGAACTATTGGTTTGTTGATTATATGATTACCTATTGGCACATTAGTTAAACAATGGATATGAGCTGTTACAATGCAATGGCGCATGGTTAAACATAAGCTTTTAGTTTTTAGTCGTATGATTAATAGTTTCAAACTTTGGTATAACGTTGATTGAACGCATTGTTTATACACCTACCATTGTTTCGTTGGTTGGGCAAGTGACATGAGTTTTAAACTATGCTATAGTGGATATAACAACTATGTACGCCGGCAGTGGTACTATTGACCATAATTGTTGTGCATGGCAGTGAATAACTCCACCACCTTCACACGATGGCATTTATGCCTACCACTTATCACTATTCACTTTTGTTAGCAGTGCGTATCTCTTCTCATGTCTGTGTATTGTGAGCCAAACCCTCGGTTTACCATGTGCTCGGCTCCATGGCACCAGTCATGCAGATCGAGCCAAATGGAAACCAAGCTCTGTTAATGTTTGATAATGCCCGCAAAGACTTGGAAGATAATGGATGGCTTACCTTTGTGAAACGATTTGAGGGTTTCAACCTCTGTGTAGCACGACAGTTTTAGATGACCTTCGATGGCTATAGATCCAAGGTGGGTGACATACAATTGGAAATTGATGAGAAATTTATCAGTCTTGCCACAGGGTTGCCTGCCACTGGACAACGTTGGTTCAAGAATTGTAAGGTCGAGGAGGTCCCATGGACACTGTTGTTCCTCTTGCGCAAAGTCACCTCTTGTGACAGAGGTATGCCCATATCTGCACTTAAACCACGATGGCATGATACTTTGATGATAATCAAACAATTCATGACCTGTGAAGGTCGATACGGACTTGTGTTTCTCTACCACCTGCGTTTGCTTATGATTTTTATGGGATACTCGTTGAATATGCCCTTTTATTTTCATCATAGCCTGTATAAAATGTCGAAAAAGTTCAAAAGGCAGCAGGCTGACAGTAGCCTATTCCACTATGGGCTTATTAAGCTTATCGGTGTTTATCATTTGGGTTTGCACGAGGATAATTGGAGAACTTTCGTTGCTCGAAATGGTTTCGAGGATCCGAACCCTATATAGGTTGACAAACCTGTGGTGAGTGAAGTCAAGGTTGTACCCTCTGTACCCTTCCATGTCTTATTGCGTGCTCCTAAACCTTCGGCCTACCCTCCTATTGACTTACCTGACGCTGTAACTAAGGATGCCAAAGCTATTAAAAAGACAGTGAGAAAAAATCCCAAGGCTAACCCTACTGCTAACGCTAAGGGTAAAAAGAACACTCGTTTGATTTCTTGAATGGCCAGGAACAAGCCTAAACCCTCTGTTGAGTCAAAACCTATAGTTCTGAGTGAGGATTCTGATTCTGATATTGAACGTTTTTTAGCCGATGAATATCCTTACTCACAGGGTTTATGACCTGAACCACTATACGATTTCATGTCGAACCTTCCCCCTTGCCTAAGGAATGACCCTGGCTACCCTGGTATTAAGTTGCCTCGTGAAACCCTCGACCATTTGATGAAACCCTTTCCTGCTCTTTAAAAACCCACACGGTCTCCCTGTGACCAGTGAGATTCATGGCTAGAACGATACTACATTGATGTTCCCATACTCCAATCGAAAATTCGATCACTGGAAGATCCGATTGCAGTGCTAACCAGTCAAAGAGCCAAGCTCCAAGTAGGTGATAAGAAGTAGAAGACAACGGGCTCTATCCTTTTCAAAAACGTTGAATCAGCCACAACCGTGGTCAACTCTAAATTGGCATAATCAAGCCATTTCGTCACTGTACAGGTATGATAATTTGACATTGTTTTTGTTTTGTGAATAATCAAGGTTAATGAAATGATTTGAATTTTGTTTTTTAAATAGTTCAGTCACTCATCTAAATGCCTCTGTCATTTGGTGATCATCCTGTACATGGTTTCATTTTGATAAAAATAGAAGGAATTTCGATTTGATATACGATTTGCTCATATATTTTATTGGATTTGAATGTTTATTCGTTTGGATTTCATTTGCTAAGTCTGTCTAAGTGAAGTAACGAAATTAATGGTGTGTTTTCAATACAATTTGTTTTGTATCCACTCCTCACGGGAAGTTCCATACTCAATTTAGAATACGATTGTGCTCGGATTCAATCTCATATGATTCGTATGCTGTGTTTGGAAAATGATTTCGGGAGTGTAGTTGTCATGATATGTTGTGTCACAAGATTTTCCAAATCATGAGTACCACTCTGTTCAAATTAATTTGGAAAGAAACACTCTGTTTTTATAAAAAATGATCTCATTAAACCTATGTGAATGCGCCCGAATCGTGGGATGTTTTTGATTCGTAATCA
>SNQJ01S0041269.1:37164-77041 GCA_010110895.2 Picea sitchensis | reverse complement strand
TAAAAATAGGATGAGCACGTCCTGATCAGTTATGACAGGAACGTTTGTATTTTGACTTATAAATACTTCATTTTTCAATGTATTGAGGGTTGTTGATTTGCACACCCTGTTGCTATCAAGCTGTACTATTTTTGAAGAGATCTGCCATTAATAAAGAAGAGGCACTTTACAGGATTCTTGCGCATGTTTACTGGTGATGTGATTTTCTCAGTCAAGTGTTTTCTCGCTCTGTGATCATCTTGTTTTTAGATAACTAATCTTTATGAATAGAGTTATGTTGCATTATTTATCTTTGATACCCTGTTTCTGATTCTAAAGATTTTAATGTTTATCTTCTAAATATCTTCAATTAAGAAATTCTTAACTGCTTGTTAGTTGGAGTTATTTTCCTTATCTTTTCTTCCGTTCATCTCTTTAATTATAAAAGATCCAGTGAGTGTGTTATCTCGCCCTGTGAAGGATTTCTTTGGCATTTCTGGTTGTTTCTCAGATTTGATTAAATACAGACCCCATAGCCCAATGGATGTGTAAGATGTCTCAACCAATTTATAAACCCTTTTACAACAAAACACACCTGTTCTTTTCACCTAGCCTAAAATCTGAAGTCAAAACAAAGTTAAATCATATAGAGAGATCCCTCTCTAAAGCTGGAAGGGCTAGATCCCAGTTTTAAAAGTGGTTGGTTAAGGTTACCTTTGTAGATTTCTTCTTTTTCAACCTCTAGGAAATTTACCAAGTGCTAACAGGAGTCACATGCAGACACTTTTCCATGCGCAATGCATGCATCTCAGGAGACAAAAAGGGAGCCATGCACATCAGACTCAATTTTTATATTTTATGATCACAATTTGCAGAAAAATTGGATATTTGAATTCCTCTCGGGAAAATATCCAATTTAGAAAAGCAAATTGTCCGAAATGGAGTCCAGGAAGTGAAGTTATGAAAATTTTAAAATCAACCAAATTTCAGCATTTTTCTGGAAACGAACACACGGTTTTAGAAATTTCATCCAAAATTTATTTGGATGTTTTTCATTACAACAAGATAAAGTGGATATGTGTGGACATATTAATGGTGCATATACTTCATTAGATCCGTGCAAACATCTACATCTTCGACAAAATCTTCAACGAGCACAAACTTGCACAGTTGCGAGGTCTTCTTGGAGTGAAGGACAGGGTTGCTTAACAACTTTTTTTTGTTCCTTCTCATTTTTTTTTATGCATTGTAATTTGAGGGGGGATTTTTCCCATGAGGTTTTCCCTCTTTCCTCGTTTATTTCAGTGTATCTTTTGTATTTGGGTACCTAACATGGCCTTGTTGCTGGGACCCATTCTTTATTTTCACCATAGTGATGTTCAGGGGGGGTGTTGGAGTTACTTCACACACACATATGATTTATTTTTTCTTGTTTATTAGTCATAATTAGTCATTATCCAGTCTCCTATATTTTAGAGGAGAATATTCCACCTGGAGAATATTCTCTTCAGATGACACTTCAGTTTGACTAGTTGAGTTGAGTCTAGATGTTGCATTGGTTTGGTCACCATGCAACATTGTGATCATCACCATGCTAATGCGCACTTATCTTTGTTTCATCACCATATTGGCGCATTAACCTTGATTCTTTTATCTACTCCTCACTACACTCTATTTCAGTCAGTTAACTGAAGACTGATTGACTAGTTAACTCAGCTAGGTGGCAGTTCACTCCCATAACTTCCTGAGAGACTAGACTAGGTGGCAGTTTACTCCCGTAACTGTTGGTGTGTGTCCAGATCACTCTAGACCACCACTATGGCTCATTAGTTACTCATGTATCCTATATCTATTGTAAATTATCCATTCTTTGAGTGTGGAATATGGTTAATGAGAATTCTTCCATTCTTTCTCTCTTACTTCTTCTTTCTCATATTTTGTCTGCAAATGTGTGTAGTATTTTCTAGCTAGATCTATTCTGTGCAGGTTCAACATATTTAAACTTTTGACTATCTGTGTGCTAAAGTAATATTTCTGGAAGTAGATGTTGTGGTTGACCGTGCTATACATTTTAATGCATGCTGGGAAATTGATGACTGAGCAGCTAAAAATAACTATAACACCTCTTAAAGAAGAGAGAGAGCGATTTTCTGCATAGTATTGCTCCATTTTATTATATCTTCAAATCCCCTGCCAGAAAATTTAGAAGGTATCAAATCTGTGTGGAACTTAGGAAATAATCCCAATAATGGGAAAACATTAAAAGTCCTTATAAATAATTATTGAGGAAACATAATTAGGACATAAACATGAAATTTGTCTAAATGAAATTAAAATACAAATTTTCTCAAAATTCTATCTAGGGCATAAATAAACATTTATATTTAAGTTGTGCTAAATCTCCTAAATTTGGGAAGAACCCCCTTAAATTTTGGTGGGCAATAAGTCCTGGTAGAAACACTGAATTTACCATGGAGGTAAATCTTTGCATTAGAACCATTTCCTTAAAATTAGTAAAAGTAGTAAAGCACAATAATAAGGAAATACAATTCTACTCATTTACCCACTAGAAGGGAGAGATTATAATTATATTTTAATTTCCAGGATGGAGAAATCTCCTTGGAATATAAATTTTTATTAGATCTCTTCATAATACTGAAAATTTATATTTATCCTTTTCTTATTTCCTGTAAGAGAAATTAAATTCATTTAAATTCCCTCGGTAATAAAATCATATATATATATGATTTTATCCGTTGTATGGGAATGTCCCACTGAGAAAAAGAATTGAGAAGTGGAGTATGCCATGATTGGTTCGGTACTGATATATCTTTAGAATTCACCTTTTTTAATATGCTATATATATATATATATATATATATATATATATATATATATATTGTTGAACACACCACCCACATTAAGAGGGGGGGGGTTGAATTAGTGTGTGGACTTTTCTAACTTTTCTTCTTCTTACAAGTTAGTTAAAACATAACTGAACAGATTAACAATTAAAACATAATCACAATGGACAAGAGATACCAGATGTTTGTGTAAGCTTTTGTATAATTGATATGCATATATATGTGAATATAGTAATATGAATTTTCCCAGCACCAACTATTTTGTATCATCACCAACTGAAGTAAGGAGCACAAACTCCTCGGAAAGCACCAACTCTCAAGCAAGACCCAACTTGCTGATAGAACACAGTCTATCCAACTAGAGTTCATATAGTAGTTCAACCAACTCTAGTAGCAATGATCCACTATTGAATCAATTATGTTTCATGATCAGAGGTATAATATATTTACTCATTACTGCACTTCATCTTCTCTCTAAGATTCGCGCCTTCCTCACTTCGTCTTTCCTCTTATATTTGTGCCTTCTTCACTTCGTCAGTGAGCCACTCTTTTCCACAAGAACTCATCTAGTGAACCAATCATCATTGTATTTATAGTTTCTTATGTTCAAAACTTGTTTAAGTTATTGGGTTGACTTGTGCAACAAGTTATAACTAACTTGTTCATTTACAACACCTTTTGGGACCACCAGAGATCATCGTTTTGGGTCTTCAACTTTAAGCTTGGCATTCCCTTTTCTTTCATAAATAAATCATAGGATGGATTGATTTCCTTCATCTCTGTGATAACAGAAATAAACACTTCCTTCAAACCATGTTCATATGATCATAGGCATAGAACCACATGCTTATCAATTTAAGCGACACATTCCATTCTGCCTTTTAAATCTCTTTACCATATGGCCAGTGGCGTTAATCAGACATTAGGCGAGACGAGCGCTTGAGCACTTATCAATTCAACGGTCAAGATTCAATCTCCGATGAGATGGATGATTGTCGGGACTTCGAGACTTCGCCCTCCGGGTCTTCGAGACTTCGCAACCTTTCAAATCTCTCGAAGCAGATTTTGCTGAATAGATCAGACGGTTCTCATTATATCACAGAACCAAATCAATGGTCATATTTGATCCTTACATCGATTAATCCAACGACCATGACTTAATTAATAATTGAGATGGATGGCCACCAATTACTTTGAGACTTCAGCTATTATGCTTACACTATCCTTCCACTGTATTTTGATCAACGGTTGAGAGTACACTCGACATCAGATCTATGGTCGAGATCTCCTTCGGGTCTCCAGACTTCGGAGATTTCAAATGTCAACCCCTTCTTTCCTCTGTACATCAATATTCTAGAGCTTTCAATCCACTTATGTGTGCTCCTTTCAGATCAATGGTAGAGATCTCCTTCAGGTCTCCGGACTTCAGAGATTTCAAATCTCAACCCCTTCTTTCCTCTAGAGTGATCACCTGCTGAGTAAGTCATAAAACTGTGGAGACCACTTGCTATCATCTAACGCTTCCACTTACACTATCCTTCCACTGTAGCATATCGATGGATGAGAATGCTCTCGAATTGATCTTCAGATCAGACGTCTCATGTCCACTTCGGGACTTCGGCATTAAGGACTTTGGGGCTTTGGGAAAGTGTTGGTGGTAGAACACCCGAAGAAAAAATCTCGGAGTGATGTAACTTACTTACGTCACTTGATGATGTGTCACGAGCTGAGATGCTTACATTGTCCTTCCACTGTATTATATCAATGGTTGAGAATGCTCCCGAAGTGATCTTCAAAGCAGATGACTCATGTCCACTTCAGGACTTCGGCATTCAGGACTTTGGGACTTTGGTCATTTGTTGTTGGTGAAACTCCCAGATTAAAACTTTCGTAGTGACATAATTTTCTTACGTCACTTGATGACGTGTCACGAGCTAAGTAGTTGTCGCATGTCACTTATATTCGTGATTTGCACATACTTGAAATATTGAATCAACTTGAAATTTGTCATTATCTGATTGTGCCATGTGTCCTTGTTGACATAGTCTTCCTGACATGGATATCCTCATGTGGCACATGTTCATCTCCTTGATCTAATGGTCAGAATAGTATCAAAGGCTATCTCAGATAGACGAATGAGAGCGACTTCAGACCTTCATCCTTTGGGACTTTTGACATTCATTGGTGGTAAAACTCCTGAAGCAATTCTCCCAGAGTGACATAACTTGCTTACGTCACTTGTTGACATGGCATGAGCCAATTTCCTTTTAACGCTTGTCATCATCTAATTATGCCATGTGTATTTGCTGGAATGGTCTACTGACATGGTCTGCAACGTGTTCTTGCTGAAGTGGTCTTCCACACGTCCTTGTTGATGTGGTCTACCACACATCCTTGCTCACGTGGTCTGCCACACATCCTTGCTCACATGGTTTGCTCACGTGATCTGCCATATGTCATGGTCTACTGACGTAGATATTTTGACGTGGTCTGCCATGTGTCCTTGCTAATGTGGTCTGTTGAGGTGGTATGCGACATGTCCATGCTGACGTGGTATGCCACATGTCCATGCTGATGTGGTATGCCACATGTCCATGCTGACATGGTCTACTGACGTATATCTCCCTGATCTAATGGTCATCATATGTTCTCCAGATCTGATAGTCCTTATTCATTTCAGATTTCCAGCTCTTCAAGCTTTGGGTTTTTCAAATATCAAACTGAAAAATCTGAAGTGAGATTTTTTCGGAGCTTAAACTCCTTGCATATTTATACCCGAACTAAATGTTGTTCGTCGATCATGATCCTAGATCGATGAATCGATCTATCTACGATGCAACTCTTCTAGATTATCCTGTCCTTCCACTTAGAATGATCCATGAGTTGATGAAAATTCACATAAATGAGATATCAGATCTCACCTCGCTTATCCTATCCTTCCACTTGAAAATTATCTGACGACTGACGGGTATTCGGGTTTGATCTGACAACTAATGAGTATTTGGATAATCAAATTCTCAACCATTTACCTTGCTTATCCTGTCCTTCCACTCAAAATTGATCCAATGGTCATGAAGACACTCGAAGCAAATCAGACAGTCACGATCCTCCAATGATCCTCAAGCCCACGGTCACTCATATGACCGATGTCCGTAATATTTAAACTATCAACATGGTCAATTTCTTGATCGGATGGCTACTGAGGCTTCTCATTTTGATCGAATGGATACTAAGGCTTCTCACCCTGAGCTTACGCTTTTCCTTCTGAGATTTGATCTCTACATTTGCTAACCCTACTGAGATTTTATCATAGGAACATTGTTGATCCTATCGTGATCAACAATAATCATGAATTGCTTCATCCTTAAGGTGTTGTTCTTCTGTCAATTCTTAGTATATCCATCGATCCTGACAACACTTCTGCAATGCGCTCTTCCTTATGAGCTTTGATCTTCATTCACTTCTATACAATGTTTTCCCTTCTGAGCTTTGATCTCTGCATACTCTTCGCTCCTCCTCTTGAGATTACACTTTCGATCTCTGCATATTGTTTGACATCTTCTGCTAACTGATATATTGTTGACATCAATGACAATATGTCCAACATATATATATATATATGTGTGTGTGTGTGTGTGTGTGTGTGTGTGTGTGTGTGTGTGTGTGTGTGTCTATATACATATACATATACATATTTATTATTAATGTTATTATTATTTTATTCTGGAAATGGAGGCTAAAGTTTGTGGAGTGAAATAGACCTGAGACCAAAAGAGTAATTTATTATTATTTTTAATGGCAAAACACACTGGGGAATAACCCATGACCAAACATTTTAAACATCTCTTGGTCTTCGGAACTCTTAGAGTCTAGAGCTCTGGGGCTCCGGGATGTTTGGGTGATGGGATTCCACGATACAAAGTCGTCGAATACCGAAACCCTTCCTTTCCCCGAGCATTCATAAATAATAAATACAATTATTTATATTATTGTATTTAATGTGATTGATTAACGAAATTGATTAATATAATATATCTTTAATACAATATATATATATATTATATTATAACCCAAGTTATTTCACTGTATTTAAACCATAACGTAATTACAAGTGGGTCCCTTTTCGAGACTTCAGAGCTTTGGGAGAGCCAAAGGAGATTGTCCAGGAGAACTCTCTCTCTCTCTCATGCCAAGTATTAATATAATATTGGAAAATTTTAAGACCTGGGTGTAATTTTCGAGGAGTATCAAATTATATATTATATTATTTTTAAGGTTCATTAAATTGATTACATGTTAATGAAGACAACTCCTTTGAATAATTAATAGTGTGGTAATGTGTGCCAGTGGGGTCACTTCGGGACTCCGGGGCTCCGAGAGATTGGAGTATAAGGAATGTGGTTTAGAGCCGAAGAGGGTTGACCCGAAGTTCTCTCTCTCCCTTATTTCAAATATTAATAGAATATCGGAGACTTTATAAACCTTGGCACATTTTTCAAAGAGGTTAATATAATATATATTAAATGGGTTTATTGTGATATTGGTATGTGATAAAGTACCAACCCTATTGTTGTACTATAGGGTTTAAAAATTTATGTTGTTGTTATATGTTTTAAAAATATGAACTGTGTGTTTCTAATGTTCCAAATAAGGAAGTTGACTTCACCTTACAAATTGTATGTGTTGTTCATAAACTAGTAGATAATTAACTAACATTAAATATTTTATCAGCACTCAAACAATTAGTGGACATCAAGAAAACAACAACGTAAATAATGGTGACACACCATGAGTTGGAGGAAAGGTCCCACAATAGAGAAGAAGAATCTGATGAGAGGAGGGTGGTGAAACCCCTCCAGATTTAGATGAAAATGTAAGAAGCCTCATGGTGGAATTACAGAGCAGGAAAAAAAAAATCAAATTAATGCAGTCCTACTACGAAGCCTATCAGATATACAAAGGCAACTGCAACATTGACCAACAACCAGTAATGTGGACAAACATCGTACTAAGAAAACCCAAAGTCCACCTGAGATACAAAATCATGGTCCTGAAATTGGCCACACAAGGAGGAGCACCTCAAAGAAGTCCCAATATGGAGCCAAGAGACATTCAATGGAAGAATTCTCTAGTGAGGAAACTGGAAACTCCAAGGAATTTTCTAGTAGTGAGACTAGTTCACATACCTAGAGGAGAAGAAAGAAGAGGAAACATTCCAAGAGCCATGACCCTTAAGAGTTTAAGAAATCCAAACCACCCACTTTCGATGGAGAAATCAAAAAGGGGGAAGAAGCATAAGTTTGGCTACTTGGCTTGAAGAAGTACTTCATAGTCCATGACTACTCTGAAATCTTAAAGGATTGAATAACCATTTTCAACTTGAATGGAAAGGCCTCCATTTGGTGAGAGGACCTTAGGAATGTGAAAGGAATCCATGAGAAGGACTTTTCATGGAAACAATTTGAGAAATACTTCAAGAAGAAGTATCTGACGAAAAAATACTTTGATGGGAAGACCAAGGAGTTCTATGAACTCAAGCTAGGACAACTCACAATAGATGAATATATCAGCAAATTTATTGATCTGATGAGGTATGTGCCATACATAAAGGATGAAAAGGTAAATATGCAATGGTTTATTAGTGGACTACCTCAGTTCTTCCAGGACAGAATTGAATTTGATGAACCAAGGACTTTAGAAGACACTATCTGGAAGGCAAGGTACTCCTATGAGAAATTCAAGAATAAGGAAGAACCTCATAAGGACTACAATAAGAAAAGAAATTTGGGATTCAAGAAGAAGGGGTTTAAATCCTCAAGATTCAAGAATCATGGGAAAATCTCTAAGATGAGCCTTCCTATTAAAAGTGTATATAAATAGAATTTTCCATCTCAGAGTGGTAATAAACCCTTTGGATTAGCCCCAGGTAAGAATGATAATACAAAGAGAGAACCCTTGAAATGTTGGGGTTGTGGAGAATAACATCTATTGAGTGACTTCCCACATAGGAAACATGACAATATGAGGGTCTACAACATTCAGGAGGCTACCACAGTCAATGATGTGGCTAGGAGCATGCCACAAATTTATGTAGCCCTCAATAATAGACAAGTTGACCACCAATCTTCAATGTTGGAGATGGAAGGTATGATTTCCCACCATATAGTTTCCATTTTAATTGACCTTGGTTCTAATCTGAGTTATGTTTCCCCTCAAGCTGTTGATAAATGTAAATTGCAACAAGTGAAACATGCTAAATCATGGTTGGTACAACTAGCCACTGGAACCAAAATAAAGGTAACAAATTTCATACTAGCATGTCAATTCATTATGAATGTATTACCTACCCAAGCAACCCTAAACATACTTCCTTTAGGATCTTATGACCTGTTGATTGGCATGGACTGGTTGGCTTGCCATAAAACCAAGTTGGACTATTACAATAAAACTTTGGAGTGTGAAGATGAAGAAGGGAGAAAAATAACCCTACAAGGAATTCAAAATCTTGTCTCAGCGAGACAAATATCATCCCTTCAAGTGAAGAAGTGTTGTAGAAAAGTATATGCAATACAAGTGTTGAACTTTATTGAGAACAATAAACCAAGCCTAGAGGACCATCCCATATTAAGAGAGTATAAAAATGTGTTTCTAGAAGAGGTACCAAGTCTACCTCCAAGAAGAGATATTGAATTTTCAATATAACTTGTACCAGGAGCGGTGCCAATGTCTAGAGCACCCTATAGAATGAGTACACTAGAGCTAGTTGAGATCAAACTATAGCTAAAGGAGATGTTGGAATTTTTTTACATTTGGCCTAGTGCGTATCCTTGGGGAGCACCAACTTTGTTTGTGAAAAAGAAGGATGGCACACTTAGGTTATGCATAGACTATAGACAACTCAATAACATGACCATTAAGAGTAAGTATCCCTTGCCAAGGATTGATGACTTGTTTGACCAGCTAAGGGGTGATACAATTTTCTCCAAGATTGGCTTGAGGTCTGGATACCATCAAGTCCGAATTAAGGATGAAGACATCCACAAAACAACCTTTAGGACAAGATATGGGTACTATGAATTTGTGGTGGTGCCATTTGGGATTACCAATGCACCAGCCACTTTTATCTGCTTAATGAATAATTTACTCAGTAAGTTCTTGGACAAATTTGTGTTCAAGGTTTTCATTGATGATATCCTAATATATTCTAATAGTGGGGAAGAGCATGAAGAACATCTCAAGTTCTTGCTTCAAGTGTTAAGAGAACATCGACTTTATGCTAAGTTTAGTAAGTGTGACTTTTTCCAAAACCAAGTCCATTACTTAGGCCATGTTATTTTTGAAGAAGGAGTGGTAGATGATCTTGATAAGATCAAATCCATTATGGATTGTCCTACCCCAAAAAATGAATCTGATATCAAATCCTTTATGAGCCTAGCAAGATACTATAGAAGGTTCATAAAAGGATTTTACAAGATTGGATGCCCAATAACCTCCCTTTATAAAAAGGGAGTTAAATTCATTTGGACATCAAAATGTGAAGAGAGATTCCAATAGCTGAAATGCCTTCTAACCAATGCACCAGTGTTGTAGATTGTAGACCCAAACATAGACTTCCTTGTGTGTACGGATTCCTACAAGGAATGGCTCAGAGGAGTCCTTATGCAAGAAGGACATGTGATTTGCTATGAATCCAGAAAATTGCATGAGCATGAAATCAATTATCTGACCCACGATTTGGACCTGGCTACCATAGTACATGATTTAAAAATGTGAAGGCATTACCTCCTAGGTAGAATATTTGTGCTTATGATATACCATAGTGGGTTGATATATTTGTTTGATCAACCAAAACTCAATGTTAGACGATCTAGGTGGATGGCTCTCCTCAGTGAGTTTGATTTTGAAATCAAACATATCAAGGAAAAATAAAATAGGGTGGTTGATGCCATTAGTAGAAGTATGAAAGTGATTCACTTGGTAGATGTAAGCACCTGTGAATCAAACATAAATGAGAGAGTCAAAAGTACACAAGAAATATATTCATTTTTCAAGACTGTGAAATCATACCTAGAGCAAGAGCCCATAGGGATGAAGCATGAGGGATATCAAATATTGAATGATAGCATGCTAACTTACAAAGGTAGTTTGTATATTCCAAATTGTGACGAATTGAAAAAGTTCATAATGGATGAACTACACAAAATACCATATACCGGTCATCCTGGTTATCAAAAAATGATCACAACCACTAGGAAACTATTTTATTGGCCCGGAATAAAAAAAAGAAAAAGGCATAGCTGATTACTTAGCTAAATGTCTAGAATTTCAGCAGGTTAAGGTAGAGCACCAACATCTATCAGGGTTGTTGCAGCCCCTACCAATTCCATAATGGAAATGGGAAACCATCTCCATTGATTTCATCACAAGGTTACCAAAATCAACCAAGCAGAATGACACCATTATGGTAGTTGTGGAAAAATTGAGCAAGGTTGCTCACTTTATTCTCATCAAGTCAACCTACAAGGAAATAGATATTTCCAGTATTTTCATGAAAGAGATATTTAGGTTGCATTGCATGCCTAAGGAAATCATATCAGATAGAGATACAAAATTTACTTCAAATTTTTGGAAATATTTGTTTGCTGGTTTTGAAACTAAATTTCTATTTAGAACAACCTATCACCCTCAAACTGATGGGAAGATAGAGAGGGTAAACCAAGTGTTAGAGGACATGTTAAGGATGCATGTTATGTATCAAATCAAGAGGTGGGAAGACTACCTACCACTGGTAGATTTTGCTTATAACAATGGCTATCAATAGTCATTGAAGATGAGCCCTTTTGAGGCCTTTTATGGTAGACAATGTAATATTCCAATCAACTAGAATAACCCAGTAGACATAATTACACTTGGGCCAGATATGCTAAAAGAAATGGAACAAAAAGTAGTTTAAATAAAACAAACTATGAAAATAGCTCAGGATAGACAAAAAATTAATGCAGACAGAAAAATGACTCATAGAGAGTTCAAAGCAGGGGATCACTTGTATTTCCAAGTTAGGCCCAGGAAAATTTCCTTGATAATGGGAGCTTATGCCAATATGACACCTCAGGATTGTGGACCCTTTGAAATTTTGGAAGAGTGAGGTGTGTATCATATAGACTAACACTTCCTCCCATAGTGAAGGCACATAATGTTTTCCATGTTTCATTGTTGAAGAAATATGTACATGATTCTAATCATATAATTGATTGGTTTGTGATTCAGGTGGAACCAGAGGGAGAATTCATACCAGAGCCACAATGCATAATAGATAAGAAAAAAATCCCACTTAGGAACAGAACCATTGCGCAGATCAAGGTGCAGTGGAAACACTTTGGTCCAGAGTAAGCTACATGGGAAATGGAGGATGCCATGAAACATACATACCCATTTTTGTTTATTGTTGTACATACATAACACATCGATAGGTAGAACATCGAGGACAATGTTCATTTAATGGGGAGAGCATTGTAATACCCTTGTTTCCCCCATCTTTTAAATATAACTATAACCTGCTAAAATACTATGGGCAAACTAAATATGTGTAGATGTTGGAATTGATGAACCTTTTTGTTATAAAAGGTAATGTATGTATTTATGTTACTAAATAAAAAAAGAAAGTGTTGCATAAATGTTGAAGGGGTTTTCCAAGGTAGATTATGATGCATGAGAAAGATGGTGAGGGGAACCGACAATGGTTGAAATGACCCCCACCAGACCAATACTTTACTGGATTTAAATTATTCATACCTAGAACAGTCCTTTGACCCAAAAAAATAAATTACCAGTCAGGCTGGTAGTTGGGAAGTCCTCTTCAAGAGTCAATGAGGATATGGGCAGAGTACCCATCTGAAAAATTCCTGACCTGATCACAAAATGGGGATTAGGACCCACAAAATATTGTTGAGGAAGGAAATAAAAGAAGGGAACCTTGTGGGAAAAGGGAGAGGATGCAATGGGAATGGGTTTGGTGACCATTTTCTGAGGAGGGAGAGCATGTGCAACTCTCTGGTTCTGAAGAGAATTGAAAAATGAATTTTTTCTGGGTACAGGAATTGTTGGGAAGCATTTTTAGTCCAAGATGATAAACGTGGGCAGCATTGGGAACCCACTTCAACAGTTGCATCGCTATCTGGTTTCTAGATAAGTATACTTGGTTAGATATTTGTAGTGTTTAGATCTAAGAAAATTTATACTATGTTCTAGAACTGTGTAAGTTTAATTTATGACAAAAGTGACTTGACAAATTTAAGCAGAATAAAGAGAATGTCTTAGCTGAAGCTCTTTGGATTTAATTTATTATCTCTTGACTATTTGTGTGCTAAAGTAAGATTTATGGGAGTGGATGTTGTGGTCGAATGTGTTGTACAGTTTAATGCATGCTAGGAAATTGATGACTGAGTTCTTAAAAATATCTATAACACCTCTGAAAGAAGAGAGAGAGATTTTTCTACGTAATAGTGCTCCATTTTAGTATACCTTCAAATCCCCTGCCAGAAAAGTTAAAAGGTATCAGATCTATGTGGACTTTAGGAAATACTCTGAATTATGGGAAACCATTAAAAGTCCTTATAAATAATTATTGAAAAAAAATAATTAGGACATAAACATGAAATTGGTCTAAATGAAATTAAAATACAAAAGTTCTCAAAATTATGTTTGGGGCATAAATAAACATGTATATTTAAGTTGTGTTAAATCTCCTAAATTTGGGAAGAATCCCCTTAAATTTTGGTGGGCAGTAAATCCCAGTAGAAACACCGAATTTACTGTGGAGGTAAATCTTTGTATTCAAACCATTTCCTTAAATTTAGTAAGAACGATAAAACACAATAATAAGGAAATACAATTCTACTCATTTACCCACAAGAAGGGAGAGATTATAATTATATTTTAATTTACAAGATGGAGAAATCTCCTTGGAATATAAATTTNTTTGACCAATGAGTCTTCTTGATTGATCACATCATTCTTCCCATATAACCAAGTATTTAACATCGATAGGTTTCTTATGTTCACCATTGACTAACTGACATAGATTCTTACTCATAATAATATCAATCATCTTTCTCTTCCATGGAATATAGTTAGGACCCACTAACTTAGGAACATAAGCTACTTCTGAAGACATTATGATGAATAAAACAAGAACCAAAACCCTAATTCAAACAAAGACAAGAAGCTTATAAACTGAAATTTCTTCTTACCTGTGAGGAAATTGGAAGTAAATGCCCTATATTTAAGCATAGAGATAGAAATCAATTGCCAAATACCCTAGCTTCCAAGGAAATCCATTGTTGTTGAAGAAAATATGTTTATATGTTGTAAAACACGGTTGTATGGTTCACTGGGAGAAAAACAGTCATATGGTTCCCCAATAGAGAAAACAACCTCTTCAAGCAACAATTCAACCTTTGAAAACAATAAATTGACCTCTAAAGCATCTAATCAACACCTTGAATAAAAACAAAAACTTGCAAAAATGCTAAAAAATGTAGTCGTATAGTGGAATTGGAGAAAAAAACATAGCCATACGAAAAAATGGAGGTCAAATAGTCCATATGAGCAACACGGAGGAGGGAGACTAGCATAGTTGAATAGATCACGAAAAATCAAACACAAGGGGAAAAATCACCCAAAATGGCCTCCAGGATCAAAATTTACCAGCTTCGGAAGAAATGGCTAGGTTTGGGAATAAAACTAGGCTTGGTAAAAAAATAGGTTCGGTAAACCATCTAACCTAAAAAATTCCCAAAAAAAATTTGGATAAAAAAAACTCAATTCTCTAGGATAGGCTTAGGAAAATTAATCCAAATTTGGGCAAACCGAAGCCAAATTTAATGAACAAATAGTCAATCTTAGTTGATTCCTTTATCATGGAGATAATTGTGAGATTAGATTTAAAAAGAATAAAACTCAATCTTGTAGCAAAATGCCTAGATCTGAAAAGAATCCTTAATGGAAAATAGATTTGATGACACGACTACAAAATAAGGAGAGCCCAAAACAATTTGAAGAAAATGTTGTTGTGTAAAATATTATTGAAGGAGGTAGAGTATAGTAACCTTCTCTGATACCATGTTAGAATATTGAGACATATGAATAAACATACAACAATATTAAAAATAATAACCTTATTAAACTATCCTCCTATACATATAACAATAGCATTTAATCATAATAAGAAAGAGACAAGAGAAAAAGAGTACACCAAATATATGTGGTAAAACCCCAATGTGGGGAAACATCCATGGGAAGGTGTTGTCTTATTTATTATTCATAAATCTCCAATCTTAAACTTGAGAGCATCTCCACAAATGTAAGATTGGAAATTTATAAAGAATAAAGAAGACAATACCTTCACGTGGATGTTTCTGCACATTGGGGTTTCACCATGTATATATGATGCACTCTTTATCTCTTTTATCTTTCTTATTAAGATTAAATGATGTTTTTATATGGATAGGATGATATTATAGTAAGGTTCTTCTGTTTAATATTGTTGTATGTTTATTCATATGTCTCAATATTCTAACACTTTTGTCACCTCATCTCATCATTTTCTGGATCCCTTCTTCTAAATCCATTCTTTCTCTCTTCTTCCCTCTTCTTTCCATCCCCCCTCCACGTGCACACAAGGAGAAGGAGGGTGTTGACTCAAAAATTCTATCGGGCTCCATGCACATCGACCCCTTCTTCATGAACACCATATTTATAGACAAAGGGATTTCTTCCAGTAATTTCCTTCTGGGGTCGACAACAAATTTTCTTTCAATATTCTTGAAGGAATCGCTGCACTCAACAATATACCCTTCTTTTACACGCTCAAACCAGAACTTGATAGCTTTGGCCCACTTATTATCCACATATTTGAGTGTATTGACCATAACTTGAAGACTATTATTTCATTTAATCAAGTTTTAAAGATAGATTCAACACCATTCTTTGTTGGCTTATTTCATTATATATGTCTATTGTTTCTTTTGATTTATTTTTGTTTCAAATGTGTACTTCTTTGTTTATGTGTGCTACTTACTCTGCTAATTATTCTTTCATTCTTATACTATGAATTTAACTTTCTGTTTATGGGTCCAAAAGGCCCGTTCAACTGTGAATTTAACTTTCTTTTGATTTATTAGTGGACTGCATCAGTTCTTCCAGGAGAGAATTAAATTTGATGAACCAAAGACTTTAGAAGAAACTATCTGGAAGGCAAGGTACTCCTATGAGAAATTCAAGAATAAGGAAGAACCTCATAAGGACTGCAATAAGAAAAGTAATTTGGGATTCAATAAGAAGGGGTTTAAATCCTCAAGATTCAAGAATCATGGGAAATTCTCTAAGATGAGCCTTCCTATTAAAAGTGTATATAAATAGAATTTTCCATCTCAGAGTGGTAATAAACCCTTTGGATCAGCCCCAGGTAAGAATGATAATACAAAGAGAGAACCCTTGAAATGTTGGGGTTGTGGAGAAGAACATCTGTTGAGTGACTTCCCACATAGGAAACATGACAATATGAGGGTCTACAACATCCAGGAGGCTACCACAGTCAATGATGTGGCTAGGATCATACCACAAATTTATGCATCCCTCGATAATAGACAAGTTGACCACCAATCTTCAATGTTTGAGATGGAAGGTATGATTTCCCACCATATAGTTTTCATTTTAATTGACCCTGGTTCTAATCTGAGTTATGTTTCCCCTCAAGCTGTTGAGAAATGTAAATTGCAACAAGTGAAACATGCTAAATCATGGTTGGTACAACTAGCCACTGGAACCAAAATAAAGGTAACAAAGTTCATACTAGCATGCCAATTCATTATGAATGTATTACCCACCCAAGCAACCCTAAACATACTTCCTTTAGGATCTTATGACCTGATGATTGGCATGGACTGGTTGGCTTGCTATAAAACCAAGTTGGACTGTTACAATAAAACTTTGGAGTGTGAAGATGAAGAAGGGAGAAAAATAACCCTACAAGGAATTCAAAATATTATCTCAGTGAGACAAATGTCATCCCTTCAAGTGAAGAAGTATTGCAGAAAAGGATATGCAATACAAGTGTTAAACTCTATTGAGAACAATAAACCAAGCCTAGAGGACCATCCCATATTAAGAGAGTATAAATATGTGTTTCTAGAAGAGGTACCAAGTCTACCTCCAAGAAGAGATATTGAATTTTCAATAGAACTTGTACCAGGAGCGGTGCCAATGTCTAGAGCACCCTATAGAATGAGTACACTAGAGCTAGTTGAGATCAAACTATAGCTAAAGGAGATGTTGGAAAATTTTTACATTCGGCCTAGTGTGTCTCCTTGGGGAGCACCAACTTTGTTTGTGAAAAAGAAGGATGGCACACTTAGGTTATGCATAGACTATAAACAACTCAATAAGATGACCATTAAGAGTAAGTATCCCTTGCCAAGGATTGATGACTTGTTTGACGAGCTAAGGGGTGATACATTTTTGTCCAAGATTGGTTTGAGGTCTGGATACCATCAAGTCCAAATTAAGGATGAAGACATCCACAAAAAACCCTTAGGACAAGATATGGGTACTATGAATTTGTGTTGGTACCATTTGGGATTACCAATGCACCAACCACTTTTATGTGCTTAATGAATAATGTACTCAGTAAGTTCTTGGACAAATTTGTGTTCAAGGTTTTCATTGATGATATCCTAATATATTCTAAGAGTAGGGAAAAGCATGAAGAACATCTCAAGTTATTGCTTCAAGTGCTAAGAGAACATCAACTTTATGCTAAGTTTAGTAAGTGTGACTTTTTCCAAAACCAAGTCCATTACTTAGGCCATGTTATTTTTAAAGAAGGAATGGTAGATGATCTTGATAAGATCAAATCCATTATGGATTTTCCTACCCCCAAAAATGAATCTGATATCAAATCCTTTATGGGCCTAGCAGGATACTATAGAAGGTTCATAAAAGGATTTTCCAAGATTGGATGCCCAATAACCTCCCTTTATAAAAAGGGAGTTAAATTCATTTGGACATCAGAATGTGAAGAGAGATTCCAAAAACTGAAATACCTTCTAACCAATGCATCAGTGTTGTAGATTGCAGACCCAAACATAGACTTCCTTCTGTATACAGATTCCTACAAGGAATGGCTCGGAGGAGTCCTTATGAAAGAAGGACATGTGATTTGCTATGAATCCATAAAATTGAATGAGCATGAAATCAATTATGTGACCCAGGAATTGGACTTGGCTACCATAGTACATGATTTAAAAATGTGAAGGAATTACCTCCTAGGTAGAATATTTGTGCTTATGATAGACCATAGTGGGTTGATATATTTGTTTGATCAAACAAAACTCAATGTTAGATGATCTAGGTGGATGTCTCTCCTTAGTGAGTTTGATTTTGAAATCAAACATATCAAGGAAAAATAAAATAGGGTGGTTGATGCCCTTAGTAGAAGTATGAAAGCGATTCACTTGGTAGATGTAAGCGTCTGTGAATCAAACATAAATGAGAGAGTCAAAAGTACACAAGAAATATATCAATTTTTCAAGATTGTGAAATCATACCTAGAGCAAGAGCCCATAGGGATGAAGCATGAGGGATATCAAATATTGAATGATGGCATGTTAACTTACAAAGGTAGTTTGTATATTCCAAATTGTGACGACTTGGAAAATTTCATAATGGATGAACTACAGAAAATACCATATACCGGTCATTTTGGTTATCAGAAAATGATCACAACCACTAGGAAACTAATTTATTGGCCCGTAATAAAAAAAAGAGGCATAGTTGATTACTTAGCTAAATGTCTAGAATTTCAGCAGGTTAAGGTAGAGCACCGACATCTAGCAAGGTTGTTGCATCCCCTACCAATTCCATAATGGAAATGGGAAACCATCTCCATGGATTTCATCACAGGGTTACCAAAATCAACCAAGCAAAATGACGCCATTATGGTAGTTGTGGAAAAACTAAGCAAGGCTGCTCACTTTATTCCCATCAATTCAACCTGCAAGGAAATAGATATTTCCAGTATTTTCATGAAAGAGATATTTAGGTTGAATTGCATGCCTAAGGAAATCATATCATACAGAGGTACAAAACTTACTTCAACTTTTCGGAAATATTTGTTTGTTGGTTTTGAAACTAAATTTCTATTTAGTACAACCTATCACCCTCAAACTGATGGGAAGATAGAGAGGGTAAACCAAGTGTTAGAGGACATGTTAAGGATGCATGTTATGTATCCAATCAAGAGGTGGGAAGAATACCTACCACTGGTATATTTTGCTTATAACAATGGCTATCAAGAGTCATTGAAGATGAGCCCTTTTGAGGCCTTATATGGTAGACAATGCAATATTCCAATCAACTGGAATAACCCAGTAGACATAATTACACTTGGGCCAGATATGCTTAAATAAATGGAACAAAAAGTAGTTTAAATAAAAAAAACTATGAAAATAGCTCAGGATAGATAGAAAATCTATGCAAACAGAAAAATGACTCATAGAGAGTTCAAAGCAGGGGATCACTTGTATTTCCGAGTTAGGCCCAGGAAAAGTTCTTTGATAATGGGAGCTCATGCCAATATGACACCTCGAGATTGTGGACCCTTTGAAATTTTGGAAGAGTGGGACATGTATCATATAGACTAACACTTCCTACCATAGTGAAGGCATATAATGTTTTCCATGTTTCGTTGCTGAAGAAATATGTACATGATTCTAATCATATAATTGATTGGTCTATGATTCAGGTGGAACCAGAGGGAGAATTCCTACCAGAGCCACAATGCATAATAGACAGGAAAAAAATCCCACTTAGGAACAAAACCATTGCGCAGATCAAGGTGCAGTGGAAACACTTTGGTTCAGAGTAAGCTACATGGGAAATGGAGGATGCCATGAAACATACATACCCATTTTTATTTATTGTTGTACATACAGAGCACATCGATAGGTAGAACATCGAGGACAATGTTCCTTTAATGGGGAGAGATTCACAATACCCTTGTTTCCCCCAGCTTTTAAATATAACTATAACTTGCTAAAATACTATGGGAAGACTGAATATGTGTAGATGTTGGAATTGATGAACCTTTTTGTTATAAAAGGTAATGTATGTATTTATGTTACTAAATAAAAATGGAAAGTGTTGCATAACTGTTGAAGGGGTTTTCCAAGGTAGATCATGATGCATGAGAGAGATGGTGAGGGGAACCGACAATGGTTGAGATGACCCCCACCAGACCAGTACTTTACTGGATTTAAATTATTCATACCTAGAACACTCCTCTGACCCAAAAAAATAAATTACCAGCCAGGCTGGTAGTTGGGAAGTCCTCTTCAAGAGTCAATGAGGATATGGGCAGAGTACCCATCTAAAAAATTCCTGACCTGACCACAAAATTGGGATTAGGACCCACAAAATATTGTTGAGGAAGGCAAGAAAAGAAGGGAACTTTGTGGGCAAAGGGAGAGGATGCAATGGGAATGGATTTGGTGACCATTTTCTGAGGAGGGAGAGCATGTGCAACTCTCTGGTTCTGAAGAGAATTGAAAAATGAATTTGTTCTGGGTACAGGAATTGTTGGGCAACGTTTTTAGTCCAAGATGATAAACGTGGGCAGCATTGGGAACCCATTTCAACAGTTGCATCGCTATCTGGTTTCTAGATAAGTATACTCGGTTAGATCTCTGTAGTGTTTAGATCAAAGAAAATTTTGTACTCTTTTCTAGAACTGCGTAAGTTTAATTTATGACAAAAGTGACTTGAGAAAATTAAGCAGAATAAAGAGAATGTCTTAGCTGAAGCTCTTTGTATTTAATTTATTATCTCTTGACTATTTGTGTGCTAAAGTAAGATTTCTGGGAGTATTTGTTGTGGTCGAATGTGTTGTACAGTTTAATGCATGCTAGGAAATTGATGACTGAGCTGTTAAAAATATCTATAACACCTCTGAAAGAAGAGAGAGAGATTTTTCTACGTAATAGTGCTCCATTTTAGTATACCTTCAAATCCCTTGCCAGAAAAGTTAAAAGGTATCAGATCTATGTGGACTTTAGGAAATACTCTGAATTATGGGAAAACATTAAAAGTCCTTATAAATAATTATTGAAGAAAAATAATTAGGACATAAACATGAAATTGGTCTAAATGAAATTAAAATACAAAAGTTCTCAAAATTATGTTTGGGGCATAAATAAACATTTATATTTAAGTTGTGTTAAATCTCCTAAATTTGGGAAGAATCCCCTTAAATTTTTGTGGGCAGTAAATCCCGGTAGAAACATCGAATTTACTGTGGAGGTAAATCTTTGTATTCAGACCATTTCCTTAAATTTAGTAAGAGTAGTAAAACACAATAATAAGGAAATAAAATTCTACTCATTTACCCACAAGAAGGGAGAGATTATAATTATATTTTAATTTACAAGATGGAGAAATCTCCTTGGAATATATTTTTTTATTAGATCTCTTTATAAGACTAGAAATTTATATTTATCCTTTTCTTATTTCCTATAAGAGAAATTAAATTCATTTAAATTATCGAGATAATAAAACTATATATATATATATATTATTAATGTTATTATTATTTTATTCTGGAAATGGAGGCTAAAGTTCGTGGTGTGAAATATGCCTGAGACCAAAAGAGTAATTTGTTATTATTTTTAATGCTAAAACACACGAGGGAATAACCCATGACCAAACAAATTAAACATCTCATGGTATTTGGAACTCCGGGATGTTTCGGTGATGGGATTCCACGAGCCAAAGTCGTCGAATACCCGAACCCTTCATTTCCCAAAGCGAAAGGTTGCATAAATAATAAATACAATTATTTATATTATTGTATTTAATGTGATTGATTAACGAAATTGATTAATATAATATATCTTTAATAGAATATATATATTATATTATAACCCAAATTATTTCATTGTATTTAAACCATAACGTAATTACAAGTGGGTCCTTTTTCGAGACTTTAGAGCTTCGGGACTCTGAGGCTCCGGGAGAATTGAATACAAAAGATGTGTGGGAGAGCCGAAGGAGATTGTCCCGGAGAACTCTCTCTCTCTCGCATGTCAAATATTATTACAATATTGGAAAATTTTAAGACCTAGGCGTAATTTTCAAGGAATATCAAATTATATATTAGATTATTTTTAAGGTTCATTAAATTGATTACATGTAAATGAAGACAACTCCTCTGAATAATTAATGGTGTGGTAATGTGTGCTAGTGGGGTCACTTCGGAGCTTCGGGACTACGGGGCTCTGGGAGATTGGAGTATAAGGAATGTGGTGGAGATTCGAAGAGGGTTGACCCAGAGTTCTCTCTCTCTCTCTCTCTCTCTCTCTCTCTCTCTCCCTTATTTCAAATATTAATAAAATATTGGAGACTTTTTAAACCTGGGCACATTTTCCAAAGAGATTAATATAATATATATTAAATGGGTTTATTGTGATATTGGTATGTTATAAAGTACCAACCCTATTTCCCTTTTTAATTTAATATTAATGCGAAATCACGTGAAGTGTGGACCCTTTGGGAGTTCGGGACTCTCGAGCTGCAGTAATTTGAGACTCCAAGATGTTTGGGGGTAATAGAATGAACAAGTAACAAAGGGACGAAGGCCCGAACCTATCCTTTCTCGTTCCACTGGATGCACACATATTGATATAAACATTTAAGGTGATGAATTATATTATAAATTAATATAATTAATTCTATTTTCACAAAGGTATAATATGAGTGGGACCCTCTCCAGAACTCCAACAATCGGGAGATTTGGGTTCATAAACGCATGATGAGGGATTTCGTCGAAGTTCGAAGGCTTAGTGTATTAATGGGAATTGATAATCCTAAGTGCCCACCTTTGATATAAATTAATCATATTATAATATAATTAAATACAATTATATTATAATATAATTGCTAAAAGGATAATTTATGATTGATTATAGTTAATCCTTTGTCCCAGTAAATAATATGTGTGTGTGTGTGTGTGTGTGTGTGTGTGTGTGTTAAATTACATGAAAATGTGGCATGGAGGAATTGAATTATATACCTTAATTAAGGTTAATCAACTTAAGTATATTATGGAGAAATTATCTTCATGATGTTATAATATAATTACTCATAATTATCATATGAGTAATTTATTGAGTTAGTGTTAAACTACTTTTAAGAGGGAAAATAGAAAGTAAAGATTTTGGTAATTAGTGGGCCATGGGTATTAGGTTAAACGGAAAATTTATACCCCATCCCTTAAAAAGGTACTTAGGGGTCGGGTGTGTGACAAAAGTAAAGTACTTTAAGAGTACTTTGAGTAATTTTCTTAAAGCACTACATAGTCAACTATGGTTTCTATCCACCATTTAGAATGTGGCAACTCAACATCTTTAACTCAAACAATGCAAAGTCATCCCCAAGGGATGATGTCATCTTTTGAATTGTGATTGGCTCTTATAAAGTGGATTTTGGTGGTAATTTTTTGTTTTAAGGCCCTTTTTTGACCTCAAAATCCCCCTAATGTTTGTTTGAGTATCAAAATGATTAGAATGATCATTCTCTTCAATATGTAACTCTATGCTCTCCTTCAATTCTCTAACTATCTAACTTTCTAACTCCTTAACTATCCAAGTTGAATGATATCCTCTCATATTTATACATATATATTCTCCTACACAAAAGGAAAAGGTGTTACAACAAGAGGAGATCAAATCCTAAACAAGTGGATCTACAAGTAACAAATCCTAGATCCTAAACATGTGGATCTTTCACCACAAAATCTTGGATTTAATCTAAGATAGTTTGAATAAGATAATAACATCAAATTCCATGAGATCCATGTGCCCAAATTTGTGGATATGGGTCGCCACTTTTTCAAACCACTTAGCTACAAAATTGCATGCTAGTTAGACCAAGTTTGGAAATCTCAACCATACACCCCTTGTTTTGTACTTTTTGCATATTTTCCTCGCGAGTCACCTAAATTAACCTATTCTCCATAAAAACCATATTTTATATTTTTTAGATTCCTCTTCATTTGTTCATAAATGACGATGAAATTTTGACTACCAGAATTGTCAATCAGCTACAAAATTGCCAACAACTGTAGAATTTCATAAGTTAGGAAATCACAATTTCTACCCTAAGTAATCATAAAAACATGGGAAATCAACCATTTCAGTGTAAGTATTCCACGTGAAGCTCAAATAGGGTAGAAATGGTCAAACACGAAAATATAAGCGGTGAAGGGAATAAGGATGAAAGGGTAAAGTAAATGAAAAATGACTAAATGGCATCACAAAATGTATTATTTATGAGGTCCAACACATTCCACTCGACAAACCCATTCTAGAACATCATCTGATTGATCCAAAAAGGATCCAGAGAAGGCTAAGAACAACTCAGAACTCACATAGGAAACTCAGAACACTCAGAATGGCTTTAGTAGACAGAGAAAGGGAAAACATTCAAAGTTCCAAAACTCAGTGAAAATGGCATGATCGTGAAGAGAGCGTCGTATGATTTCTAATGGTGAAAACGGATCATCAAACAGAGTTACGGTTTGAAAGATATTCGCAGTCAAATTTGTGGTCAAACAAGGCAAGTCAATAGGGGCCACATCATCATCCGTACTACTGACGTTAGCAGCTGACATGGTAGGATGAAGTCAACGTGATCTCTGTTGATGTCATCATTCCATGTGATAGCACCAGAGGCTTCCACATGTCACCTGCCAATATGATTTTCAGGGGTTCATGTGGACCAATAGAAAAATGCCACGTGGCACCCCCAGGTGACGCCATGTGGCACCACCCAGAAAGTGCCACATGTCATTTACGGATTGAAGTGGAGGAAACATTAGCGATCAAGTGGGCCAATCAGTGGATTCCATGTGTCCCAATCAGCGGGCGACACGTGGCACCCTCGAAATGCCCAAGGAGGGACCGTGACCGAAAAATAAAAAATATATATAAACGAACCCCTGCCAAATCTGGCAGAGGTCCCTCTATATCTAGCACATCCACCAGAGATAGAGGATGGTATCCAAATATAGTGGGAGTTATAACCAATGGCCCAAAAGGGAGGTCCGCGGGTTTGACCCCACGACCTCCCCCCACATATAACGTTTTAATTATAGCACCGACAACCAACTCGCCAACGAACCCATTGGTAAATCCATCCGCCACATTTCTATTTAAGCCAGGTTCTGCCCAACCGGAAGGGGGAGGTGCGACCATACGAATGCGGGCATGGATTACAAGGCAAGGTCTGTCATTATTGCAGGTTGCAGAGGGCACATAAACCGAGACGAATTTTTTCTTGGGCCTCAGAGTTCCAGAGCCAAATCGAGGCATGGAGACAGTAATTTTTGGGTAATTCAACACTGCGAATTCAGTGGTGATGTATGTTTTCTGATCTGAGCATTATTTTTGCACCTTGATTTCAGAATGAGGTATATTTATGTATTTTTCCAAATTATTTTGTTGAGTTAATGAAAGAGCCTACCCATTTAAGAGAAGGACCCAGATACATAGTCCACCTGGGACAAACTCCGTTGTCAATTTTTGTGTTCAGATATGATGCTTATGTCTCTTCATTTCTAGTTTTCCCTTCTTAAATGGTGCACTTTAATTTATGCTCATTTAATACAATTCTTTATGAGTCACGATGAAAGGATCTTGGATCATGTTGGTATCAGAGCATTCATCTTTCACTTGAATTGTTGAGTGTGAATGCTTACAAGGGCCAAGCATAAGTAGGGTCAAGGAACTCTAAAGACGTTTAATCCCGAAGCTGGTCATGTATCCATAAGGAAGAAAATGGCAGAAGAGGACAAGTGTGATGAACAAGAGAAAAACTTTCACATGGTCTTTTATCACATGTCAGAAATGGTCGAACGAATGTATGGAGATTACAAGAAGAGGATGAAGAAGAAAGGGAATAAAAAGGAAGCACATGAAGATGATGATGCTTCGGTAAACCAAGGGGCTAGAGGAGGTCCTCCTCAGCCTCCATATTCACCTTCAAGTTCTAATTCTTCTTCCTCTAAGAATTCTCATCATTCTCACCATTCTAGTCATAAAGCCTCTTTTAAGAAACCATTATTAAATCTTGATGTAAAATTTGCTTTACCTATGTTTAATGGAGATGCTAATCCTGAAAATCTAGATAATTGTATCCGACAGGTTGAAGTGTATTTCCATGTCTAGCATATTGATGAAGAGGAAGTTAAAGTGCAACTAGATACTCTTCAGTTGGAAGACACCGATCGCATATGGTGGGATAGAAAGCTTCAGGATAGAAGTAAGTGTTGTAAGCTCATTTCCTCATGGTCAGAATTTAAATCAACGATAAGGAAGCAATTTTATCCATTAGGGTATTTACATAAAGCAATGATGGAATGGAAAACTTTAAGGCAAAGTAAAGGACAAACTCTACAAAGTTTCACATAAGAATTTAGGAAGAAATATCTTGTATTGAACATTCCTTTGGATTCTTATGAAACTTTAATGAATTATATTGGTGCACTTCACAGTTATATTCGACATACTTTTCTCTTGTTTAGCTCCACTAGTATTGACGAAGTTTGTGTGCAAGCCACTCACCTTGAGAATAGGGGGAAACATGTTCAAGAATATCCCACAAAGAAACCTTTCAATTTCCCACAAAAGACTTTTAAGAAGTTTAAAAGGAAGGACAAGAAGACCGCTACCATGACGAGAGAAGGAGGAAAACCATCTTGCACTCATTGCAAGAAGAGTGGTCACGATGAAGAACATTGTTGGACTGCATCCAGAAAATAAATCGAAATAGTTCGAGGGAAAGGGGAAGACAAAAACCATTGCTACAGTGCAACAAGATCTTGGTTCTGATTCAGGATATGAAGGAAAGATCACAACGGCTGGAGTACAAGTTAAAGATTCTCTTCATTCTAGTTCAATTTCCAATGATGAATCTCATGTTGATGAACAAAAGAGGAATGAGTTATTTCATATAAGAGTTGTATCTAAAGATAATAATATAGATACATTATTCGATCCGGGTTCCCAAGTAAACTTAATATCTGAAGCACTTGTCAAGAAAATGGGTCATAAAATGACACCACATCCAAAGCCTTATCCTCTTGGTTGGGTATGTGATAAAGCAAAACTTAATGTCACCAAACAATGTAGGATCAGATTTACTATTTCTTCAAAATTGATTGATCAAGTGGATTTGGATGTTGTACCACTTGATATATGTGGCATAGTGTTGGGAATTCCTTATCTTTATGATATAAAAGCAGTCTTTTTTAGTTATGAGAACAAATACCACCTTACTAAAGGGGGAGTGGAATATAATGTTAGAGCTCACAACATGAGGGTAAATACAACACTTGTTAGTGAAGGTCAAATGAAAAGACTCATAAACACTAATAAGAGATATTTACTCATGGTCTTCATAGAGAAATATGTTGGGACATCCGATGCTATCCAAGGGTGTGATCCATCTCATAAAAAGGAATTAATTGATATTTTTTCTAAGTATGATGATATTTTTCAGGAACCAGATGGATTACCTCCTAAGAGGGAAATCCAACATGAGATACATCTTCAGCAGGATTCTCCTCTTCCTAATGTGGGCATGTACAAGATGTCAATTGTGGAGATGACAAAGATCAAGAAGTAGGTACAAGGCTTATTGGATCAAGGGTTCATCAGGCCTAATTCATCTCCTTGTGGTTCTTCGATCGTGATGGTGCCAAAGAAGGATGGGACATGATGAATGTGTGTCGATTATAGGGCTTTAAATAAAATCACGGTGAAAAATTGAGACCCTCTTCCTCACTTAGATGATTTACTTGATCAATTGAATAATGTTTTCTATTTCACTAAGTTGGATTTGCGCAGTGGATATCATCAAATTAGAGTTGCAGAACAAGATGCATGGAAAATTTCCTTTAAAAACAAACAGGGATTGTTTGAGTGGTTAGTTATGTTGTTTGGGCTTTGTAATGCTTTGAAAACTTTCATGCGTGTGATGAATGATGCATTCAAGCCTTTCCTAGATGACTTTGTGATTGTATATTTAGATGACATTCTTTTTTTAAGCGGGACATGGGATGATCATCTAAGGCATGTAAAGAAAGTATTGGATACTTTGCAAAGGGAAAATCTATGTGTAAAACTATCTAAATATGAATTTGGCAAGACTGCACTTGTGTACTTAGGTCATATTGTAGGAGGAGGATAATTGAAAATTGACCCTTCCAAAATTGATGTAATTGTAAAATGGCTTGAGCCAAAAAGTGTAACCAAAGTCTGAATCTTCTTAGGTGTAGTCCAGTATTGGAGGAGATTCATTCCCAACTTCTCCTTTATAGCAGCTCCTTTGCATGCCTTAACCAGTGTGAAGAACACTTTTCAATGGGAAGGAAATCAACAAAAAGATTTCAATATTTTGAAGGAGAAGATTAGTACCGCACCAGTATTATCACTACCGAATCTTCAATAGCCTTTTGAGATCGAGACAAATGCCATCAGATATGCCATGGGTGCGGTATTGATGCAATATCGTAAGCCTATCTATTACCACTCTGAAACTTTTAACCAAGTTGTTGTTAACTATCCTACATATGATAAAGAGTTGTATGCATTAGTCCAAAGCGTAAAGAAATGGAAACACTACTTGTTGGGGAAGGAAACAATCATACATACAGATCACCAACCCTTACAGTATCTTCAAGAATAGACCAAATTGAAACAATCTCAACACTATAGGTGGATGGGTTTTCTACAACAATTTCACTTGGTAATCAAGTATAAAAAGGGTACAATTAACAAGGTAGCTGATATGTTTTCTAGACCTCCTATTGTTTCTTTTGTTATTTTGAATAATACTTCTTTTTCTCATGATATCTATGTAGAACAATATGCCATCGATGAAGATTTTAAGGAAGTATATGCGAAGCTAACCCTTGGTGCACAGGTAGAGAACTATTGTCTGCAGGGAAAACTACTCTACCATATTGGAAAGCTATGTATTCCTACAAGTGAACGAGTCCATGTAATACGAGAAGCTCACACTTCTCTTGTGTCTGGACATTTTGGGGTAGGAAAAACTATGGCTCATTTCCATAGGTTTTGTTACTGGCCTCAAATGAAATCAATTGTAACTGAATATGTAAAGGGGTTTGTGATGTGTTCCACTTGTAAGCCCACTAATAGAAAACTAGGGCTATACTCACCACTTCATGTTCCATCCCATCCATGGGAAATTATCTCTATGGATTTTGTAGGGGGTTTACCAATGACCAAAGGGGGTCATGATTATTTGTATGTTGTAGTGGATAGGTTCAGCAAGATGTGTGTCTTAATGCCATGTAAAAAGAAGATCGTTGTTGAGCAGACTGCTAATCTCTTCTTTCGGCATGTTTGGGTTCATTTTGGATTACCCACATCTATCGTCTTGGATCGAGATACTTGATTCCTTGAGGACTTTTGGAATATCTTGTGTAGAATGATGGACACCAAATTGAACAGGATCACTTCTTTCCATCCATAGACCGATGGATAGACAGTGGTGGTAAACCGAATAGTGGTACTTTTGCTTCAAGGCTACTGCAACAAGCATCCCAAGTTATGGGATGAATAGTTACCCTATGTACCACATGCGTACAACCAAGATTTACATTCATCCACTCAGATTTCACCTTTTGAGACATGTTTTGGGTACCTACCAAAGGTCCCTTTGCACTTGATGTACGAGAGAAATGTCGATGTAAATGAAGAACAAATAGAGGACAGAGCCCACAAGTTCATCTAGAGGATCCAACAGATACACCAGGTAGTTCAAGAACAATTGGAGAAAAGTCAAGCACAATATAAAGCTCAGCACGACAAGCACAAGGTTGATCATCAGTTCTGGGTTAGAGACCGGGTATGGCTTCACATCAACAAGGAGAGATTGAAGGGTGAAGGAAAGAAACTCAAGCCCATTTGTTATGGACCCTTCACTATCTTGGAGAAAAGTGGTACCAATTATTTTCATCTAGATATTCCACCTTACATGCATATTTACTCAGTTGTGAACATTGAGAACTTGAAACTTTTTGAACCTCTCATGATCATGGATCAAGACGAGGAATTTTCAATACCATCAGTTGATGAGTTTGCACTTGAGTACTTGAATGAGCTACAGGAAGATATCATCCTAGATAGGAGGATGAGGACTTCACGTAGGGGTGATGTTGATTATCTTTGAGTAGGCTTAAAAGGAACACATCCAAGCAAGGTAAAGTGAATCGAGAAGGACAAAGTGAGGGTACTCTTCCCTCACTTACTTGTTGATTGATGAAATATTTTGGTGGTCCAAAAATCTCTCAGTGGGAAGGCGTGATCCAAAAAGGATCCAGAGAAGGCTAAGAACAACTCAGAACTCATAGAGGCAACTCAGAACGCTCAGAATGGCTTCAGTAGACAAAGGGAAAAAATTCAAAGTTCCCAAAAATCAGTGAAAATGGCATGATTGTGAAGAGTGCATCGCAATATTTCTAACGACGCAAATGACTCGTCAAACAGAGTTACGGTTTGAAAGATATTCACGGTCAAAGTTGTGGTCAAACATGGCAAGTCAATAGGGGCCACATCATCATCTGTACTGCTTATGTTAGTAGCTGACATGGCAGGATGATGTGAGCATGACGGATACTAACGTCATCATGCCACGTGGTAGTACCAAAGGTTTCCATGTGTCATCGACCAATAGGTTTTTCATGGGTCCATGTTGACCAATAGAAAAATGTCACGTGGCACCACCCAGAAAGCATCATGTTTCATGTACAGATTGATGTGGAGATGACATCATTGATCAAGTGGGCCAATCAATGGATGCCATGTGGCCCAATCAACAAGTGACATGTGGCACCCCTGAAATTCCCAAGGAGGTCTCGTGACTGAAAAATAAATAAAAAATATATAAACGAGCCCCCGCCAAATATGGCGAAGGTCCCACTGTGTCTAGAAAATCCTCCAGAGATAGAGACGGTATCCAAATATAGCAGGTTTTATAACCAATGGCCCAAAAGGAAGGCCCACGGGTTTGGCCCCGGGACCCCCCCCCACATATAACATTTTAATTATAGCATCGACAACCAACTCGCCAATGAATCCATTGGTAAATCCATCTACCACATTTCTATTTACGCCAGGTTCTGCCCAGCCGGAAGGGGTTGGCGTGGCCATACGACTGCGGGCATGGATTACGAGGCTGGGTCTATCATTATTGTAGGTTGCATAGGGCATGGAAACTAAGAAAAAATTATTCTTGGGCCTGGGAGTGCCAGAGCCGGATCGAGGCATGGAGATAGTCATTTTTGAGTAATTCAACGCTATGAATTCAGTGGTGATGTCTGTTTTCTTATCTGAGCATTATTTTTGCACCTTGATTTCAGAATGAGGTATATTTATGTATTTTGCCAAATTATTTTGCTGAGTTAATGAAAGAGCCTACCCATTTGAGAGCATGACCCAAAGACGTAGTCCACCAGGGACGAACTCCGTTATCAAGTTTTGTGTTCAGATTTGATGCTTATGTCTCTTCATTTTTTAGTTTTCCCTTCTTTAATGGTGCACTTTAATTTATTCTCATTTAATACAATTCTTTATGAGTCACGATGAAAAGATCCTGTATCACCGATGCTTCCAAATTTCAACTCGAGGCCTCAATTTGGGTCAACAGAGCACCCTCTACCCTCTCCCTATCACTGGCAGGATGCATTGAATCACCCTGTTGCTCACCTGTATGATGATGAGTCCCTCTACCTTTACGAGCTCACCCCATCCCCTTGATTCATGGAATCAAGCCATGAAATATGACAACAACATAGGGAAGGAGGGTTGATGGAATCGCTCTCAACTTCCATTGGCATATACTAAGAACGAACGCAAAGTTTGATCCTACATAATGAATCAACCCACCATCTTGCAAGGAAGTCATCTCAGACTAGGTTGTCTATGAGTGCAAATTAATCGCCATAATTGTTGGTGTGATTTTGGTATAACTCCCCTTCCCGTCATCTATACTATGAACCAAAACCTCCTCCTTCATCACACACACCCGACACTGAATGTAAACAATGAACAAACCTTGGTATAAGCGGGATGCACCCTCCACGCACTTGCTTATGGGCTCGAGCAGCCAAGTGGTTGGGCACACTTCCTCCAAGCACTTTCTCATAAATGTTACCATAACACCTCATCTAGGGTGTATATTTGCACTTTGAATCCCAAATAAATACAATATATATCCATGACTTATCATCTTAAACACAACTTCCAAACATGCCTTGGCAAGACAAATATCTACACAAGACAATAACATGATCTAAAATAGTGCAAAAATGTGAAAAATATTACCAATATGTTTGAAGTAGACACATAAATCCACATCTAATTTACGAAAAAATTATTTATTTAGGTATCCATGAATTTTATGATATTGAGCTTTGGAGGGTTAAACAACCATTTCATTAAATGTGGACCAATAAGTAAGAATGCAGACCAAAAAACTATGAATTGTGTGTTCAAAAGTGTGAATTAAGAGAAACATTAGATTCCAAAAGTGTGAATATTGGTTTTCTAGTGAATTTCTCACTTTGGAAACACTAATTTCAACCTCAATCTCTGAAATTGCTTAAACC
Organism: Picea sitchensis; assembly: GCA_010110895.2. Taxonomy (NCBI): domain Eukaryota; kingdom Viridiplantae; phylum Streptophyta; class Pinopsida; order Pinales; family Pinaceae; genus Picea; species Picea sitchensis. Next base: position 44,452 of record SNQJ01S0041269.1, on the reverse strand, counting down.
AAAATTAGTCCAAATTTAATGAAATGATCATTTTCATCTCAATCCACAGTGAGTCGTTTTTAACCTGTAAACCAAATGTTCTCTCCCTAGTTTCACATATGCTTTTGGTTGTTGCATGTAGATTCCACTCTCCATTGAGAAGTTTTGATTGACATGAAGTGGATGCACATATAGACCGTGTACAACTAGTGCCATCAACACTCTTATTGAAGATATGCACATTATTAATGAGAAAGATTTAGTATATCATAATCCTAACATAATCATTCGTAATAGAATTCGAGATTTGAATGTGATAGTGCACCATTCAGAGACACAAAATTTATTGAGGATAGAATTCAAGCATTAAAATAACATTAATGCCAAAATAAAGTTCATGCTACTTATCTTTCTTGAAATGTGCACTAGGTGACTAACTATGTAGGGGAGATACAACTCCCATCCATAACCATCCACTATACCCAACCTAAGGTGTGAACCAACAAGGGTGAATTCTACCTATTAGGATTTCCCTCTTAAACTTAACCCAATATGGTGTTGTTGCACTCTTCCATCTTAACACCCACCTCCTAGGCACCTCCACTAAAAATAAATCACCACATGGACCTCTTCCCTTTATATATTAACCAACATAAGCTTAATCATTCCCCTTCTCTACTACACAATCCCCTAGCAAATCCTTTTAGCTATGATTAACATACATGAAAAATAATCTATCCCCGATTTCTTTCTAAAATACCTAAGTGATAATGTAACTATTATAGTTTCCACAATAAATATATCTATTTATGATTTTGGAAATGTTGGGTTCTCATATAGTCCATGATTAACATAAGAAATACTATGAAAACCATTTCCTTACCTTCTCTATTTACACTAGAATCACTCTATATCTCACAACAACATAGTTAATCCCCATTGATTCTCTCCATACTATGGGTGAAAAGTAAAGAGGAAAATATCAGTCAAGAGAATAATGAGAAAATATGAAGCCTTATATGTCTATGTGAGGTATCCGTTTACTTTCTCAAGACAAGAACATTATCAAGACAAAAGGGCAAGTATTAAGGGAATCCTCTCACGCTGCCAAGTGGAACAAAATTCAAACATTGTTTTCTCACGTTTCCCTATCTTCTTTTTTTTCTCATTATTTCATAATCCCCTTATATTCCTATCATATTTTTACCAAATACACATTTTGTTATATTTTCAAATTGAATATAAATAATCATTCATAATTAAAAAATAACTAATAATTCTAAAACTTTATAATTCTCTATTATCATTCATAATTAAAAAATAACTAATAATTCTAAAACTTTATAATTCTCTATTTGATTTCTATCCTTGTATCTATACTAGGAATTTACATTATTTACACTATGGACTTGTTATGACTCATATAACACGGATTGACAATTGTTCAGATGAGCACGTTATCACATTATAAAAATAATTTCATTTTGTTATATTTTCAAATTGAATATAAATAATCATTCATAATTAAAAAATAACTAATAATTCTAAAACTTTATAATTCTCTATTTGATTTCTATCCTTGTATCTATACTAGGAATTTACATTATTTACACTATGGACTTGTTATGACTCATATAACACGGATTGACAATTGTTAAGATGAGCACGTTATCACATTATAAAAATACTTTGATTCAATACATTATGGTAAAAATATATATATATATTTTTTTGTCAAAGATGAATATGCCTCTCACCAAAAATATATATATATTTTTGTCAAAGATGAATATGCCTCTCACCAAAAATATATATATATTTTTGTCAAAGATGAATATGCCTCTCACCAAAAGGAAGAATGGTAAATCATCATGGATTCCTTCCTTGTGGTGTGAGTTCTTTAAGATTATATGTCATAAAATTGGGAAAGATGTTTACTAACAACTCATAGGGCGTTTCATAATGGCCAAATGGGAGCTTTGAAAAATCAAGGGTCGATTAAATTAAACCATTAACCAAACACATGATCAAACACATAATCAATGGATGGCATCTTATTATGTTTTTAATAAGATCATGGCTAAACAAGTGGAGTTGCATTTAAAAGATAGCATTGCAAATCCTCTCAATATAGTAGATTAGATCTATTCATTTTAAATATAATGCTCACCCCATGGGAAGGCATTGATTTGGACTTCATATCAAAAATGATTATATGTTTGTTTGGGTTTTAGATTGAAATTTAACTTACTTTTATGTTTTCAGTTTTATTTTTTAATTTCTCATTAAAATTGGTTGTCAATGATGTCTTACCTAATAACATTTATGTGAAATAGACCATTTTCCAAAATTATGCTTGAGCACCTTACTTGCATGTCCTATTAACATATTATGTGGGATGCTCAGTAGAATTTGCCTTGATAATTTATGCCAAGTTTGAAATGTGTTAAAAATATAATAGATTTCTATATTATAAGAGATTAGGATAGTTTGGATTGGTTGTTGAGACCATGGAAAAGGATTGTTAGTGGGACTTTTTAAAATTTTTGAAAATTCAATTTAGTCATGGTAATATTATTAAGTTATCCTTTATTATTATTATTATTATTATTATTATCCACTATTATATGAATTAATATATTAAGTTGACAATTAATATTATTAAATTATCTACTCTAATATTATAACTATTAATACTATCCACTATGATAATATTATTAAGTTATCCATTATTATTATAACTATGTAAATTATAATTATTATTGTTATCCACTATGATATGAATTGATATATTAAGTCGACAATTAATATTATTAAATTATCTACTCTAATATTATAACTATTAATGCTATCCACTATGATATGAATCGATATATTAAATCAACAATTAATATTGTTAAATTATCTACTCTAATGTGTAATGTGGATGATAACAATTAATATTATTAAGTTAACCACTATGATATAGATGATTTAGATGTTACATCTATGAAATATATCACGCAATCTTTTAAAATAAATTAAGAAATTAATGTTTTGACTATGTTTTCCTCTTGATTCCCATTCTCCTGCAAATAAAGTATAACTTTGGTGGTGTTTGTAAATATAATCCCATTCTTATAGTAAAATTGTATGGGAATTCTTTATATTTTAAATAAATATTTTAAATTCTTTATATTTTAAAGAAATATTTAAAAAATTTTATATTTTAAAGAAATATTATAAAGTATTTTAAATAAAGTATTAAGAAAATCATTTTTTTAAGAATAAGTATAACTTTGGTGGTGTTTGTAAATATAATCCCATTCTTATAGCAAAATTGTATGGGAATTCTTTATATTTTAAATAAATATTTTAAATTCTTTATATTTTAAAGAAATTTTTTATATTTTAAAGAAATATTATAAAGTATTTTAAATAAAGTATTAAGAAAATAATTTTTTAAGAATATTTCAAAGTTGTGTTATAGATTATTTGGAGAATTTTTTTTTGTTTTATAACATAGTTATACACTTGTCTTGGTTGTCTTGGTTATAGGTAATTTCGAGTCATGTATGTTGTGTGTCATGGACTAAGTGGTAGTTGCTTTACCAATAAAACGATATATTGTGAAAAATATCAATTTATAATAGTAGGAAACCATAACTTTGTAGAAAAGGGAGACTTTATGTTTGTTTTTTTTAATTATTGGATTTCCTTACAAATGATCTGATTAATGTATATAATTTGTATTTTTAAAATTAAAGGCAATACACATTATCTTATCATCTTTATAAAAGTGAGTCTTTTCTCCGAGCACAATTATGACTAGGTACCTAATATATAAGAACACAATAAACAATATGGATGAAAAGAGGCTTCCTAAGATTGCTTCAAACCCTAGTCCAAACTACCTATGCCTCAAGTGGGGTGGCATAAATATGCCAAGTCTTGGTTAAATAATTGAGCAATAAAGGGAGAGGTTATTCTACATAATAATGATAATTTATTAAAAATATTATTACATATAAATTTAAGAAGAAATTGTAGTGAAATAAATAATTATAGGATAAAAGAAAATTAGTATACTATTAGGAGGTGATCGATCCTAATATAGAAGATCAAAAGTATCTCTTTGTTTTGACTAATGTCAAGAAGAAATAAACATTGCTAAAATAAGAACAAACTCTTAGGAGCTCCATATTGAAATAAGGCATTGGACAATTCCTAAAACGTCATGGGTAGAAATATGTTGTCATCTTTTTGACACTAAGAGGGTTGACTATGAAAACCACTTTCTCTTAGAATGTCTTACATACACCCACACTAAATCACAATTTCAAAATATTTTATGACAATACCAACCTTCCTAGCCCTTTATCTCATCAAAACTATGGTGATTTATGAACGTTTCTCTTAAAGATTTTTTAGTACAAAAATTCAATTTTAAAGGAAACCAAGTAATTTCTTACCTTTTTTAAGGTTTAATAAAGAGAATTTGATCTCAATGGAAATTTACCATCATCATTAACATGGAAGATCCATTTTATTCTAGATATTTTGTCATAACCTTCATAACATTTCACATCTTCTTTAGATCACGATGTGCCATTTTCCCAAGTTGATATTTTATCTTCCCTCTTTATTTTCATTTACTATGAAACCCTCTCCAAAAGGCTCTTATGTGTTGGATGGGTGGATTGTATGTAATCCAATAAATGGAAAATCCAAATTGGAGGTATAAATGTCCTCACTCTCATTAAATTCCACCCTCTCTTAGATTTTTTTTACGTATGCTCTTCACCATCCTCTACTCATTTCCATTTGCACTAATCCTATTTTACTAATTCTCATTTCCTTGTACCTTCCTATGCTTAGTATTCCATCATTACTTTGTAGTCATTTCTCTAACTTTTAGTAAAGTCCATAATCTCAATCACCTCAAAATATGCTCAGGTTTTTACCCCCTCAATGTTCACTTCCACTTGCTCTAGCCTGCCAATAAGATAAATTCTATATTGGTTGGAAAGCCATACTTTAATTGGGGAACACACCAAGTTTATTTTACCCATCAACTCCCAAGATTTCTTCAACAATATCTTCACATTAGATCCTAGGTCCAACATGACATTGTCCATCTCATAGTTTATGAGCTCAACTATCATTTTAAATTATTTTCTCATGTGCTTTTGTCTTCTCACCTAGTGCACATCTCGTTCTGGTAGCGGGGTTGAAATAACTACAGTGGTTTCCTCTTCCCCATACATCTTGTTAACATGTGGGTCAATTTATTTACATCTTGAGGATCAGTTAACATCTTAAGAAAACAACACAAGAAATCACTTATTTGGTTTTCTCATTCAGCCTCACAGTAAGTGTTGTGTTGTGCTTCCTCCCGCGACATGCATCACAACTCTTCATGCATGCGTTCCTCTTCCATTTCGTTATGTGTTGTGAATTGTACTTCCTCATTCATGTGGTCTTCTTCCAATTCCCTCTGCATTGTCTGTTGCAATTCTTCACGCACCCGAGCTTCTTCTAGTGCATTTTGTGCCATGCGCTACAACTCTTCCCACTCTCTATCCTCTTCTAGAGCCCTCTGTGCAGCACACAAGAATTTATTTTACCACACAACATCAAACTTAGCAGGTGCTTGCACTAATTTTCTGATCTTCCTTTCTATGTTCTGACTTGAAATTTCTCCTCGCTCCAAGTCAACTCCCATAAAAATTCCTCTTTGGGTTACACCCATACATAAGCTTCTTCTTCTTTTGGGTTCTAACCTTCACGTGGCTTCGTAGTCACCATATTGTAGTTCCCTTTATTATCTTCCCATTTTTCCAACAATTCTTGGCAATCCTCTATGGCATGATATGTGTTGTGGCAATACCCACAGAGTGTGCGCGGTTTGGTACATAATCACAACAAGTGACCCACTTCTCCACAATTAAAGCAAGTAGGTGGCATTCCTCCTCCGCCACCATATCCTCTTCTTCTTCCTCATTCATATCCTCCTCTATGGCCTCCTTGGTATCCTCCTCTGTCAAATCCTCCATAGTCTCCACCCTTATATTCTTCTTGGACCCAGAAAACATCTGCAGTATGCTCTTGCATCAACTTTTAGTGATTGACAATTGTTCACATCATGTCCCATGGATTTTCAAAACTCACAAAATGGAGTATGTGTAGTCTTCTGATACTTCTATAGTGTTGGGAAATGAGGAGGTATATGGCCCCATTGTCTGCAAATCTCACACCACTCGGTCTGTGGTCTGGTTGGAAATGGATTCGGCATGTCTATTTCCATGTAACTCCCTAGCATAGGACACTCATTCCCATGGTGACTCGTAATACGACACACATTCTCACACATTGCCTTAGCCATATCTTGTAGTTGCATGGTGGTGTTTGTGAGCTAATATTGTACTTGCACCAACCCTTTTGATGTTTCTCTGCCTCTTGGCATATATTTTAGGTGCATTGTAATTTCTATAGACTCCTCTTGGGTGATAACTTTATGCTAGGTGAGAAGGATGAGAATGTGGAGTAAGAGTCCTATAATAAACCATTCTTTATGCTAGACATCTTGGATCTAAAATGCCAGTATGTCCAACAATATTTTGAACCATTGGTCATTATCCAAAATTGTTTCTCTAGATTGTTGCCTAATCTCTTTGATCTCAGTGATGCACTACGATTTTGACTTAGGATTATGAAACTCCCTAAGTAGATCTCTCTTTATCTCCGTCAAGGACCTTGTTTTTTCCATTGGTGCAGTAACCTTGTACTTCATGTACCACATTAGAGAATTGTCTCTGAAGGTGGTGGTTCCTTGTCTGTTACTCTCTTCATAGACCATATAGCTTCATGCATAAAACAATGTTGTTATGCATCATCTCTTCCTATCCCATGAAATACAGGAAGCCTCATAGTTGTTTATCGGTTCTCCATACTCGATCTAACACATTTTATTCTTGATTGAATACTACTTGTTGTTGTTGTTGATACTAACATTCCTCCTTGCAAAGTATTGTTGAATTTGGTTTATCCTCCACTCATATATTCTAATGTCTCTTCTTCTACTTGTCTCATCTTTGCACTTTCTTATGTTTCTTCTTCTTTATGGAAAATTTGAAAGGGGGGTTATTCAAAGAGGGGGTTCCTCCATACTCTCTTATCATCTTCAGTGATGGATACAAAAGATCTTCCTACTTTTATCCACACAAGCCCACTCACAATTTCTAAGGCCTCTTGCCATTCTTGGAGGGATCCATCGTTATCTTCTATTGTGTTAGAACTACTTCTCTACACCCCATTTTCCTCTAATGTG
>SNQJ01S0041269.1:18112-30039 GCA_010110895.2 Picea sitchensis | reverse complement strand
CCTTTAGTATGTGATTTAATATTTTTATTAAAAAATTTATTAGGATTATTTTTATTATGTGTCATTAGAGATTTATTAGAAGTTAATTGACCCGAATCAATCGACCTTTGTTTCTTATTAATCAAACCTTTACAAAAATATTCAAAGATAGGTGTCATATATCCTTTAGACAATTAAATTTCTCTATGCCTAGTTTGGATAAACATATCAAAATAAGAAGGAATTTTTTTTTCTACAAGAATTACTAGGGATGTATCCGTTTTCTTGTAATCTTTGCCATAATTATTTAATTTTTCATTTAGGGTTTTCAGTTCAACAATAAATGATTCTATCATTTCAAAATATTTAGGATCTAACTCATGGATTTTCTTTTCAAGGTAGTAGGTAGATACATCATTAGATTTATCAAATAAAGAGGATAAGTTTTCCATACCTCAACCGAGCTATATTCGACATTAATATGTACCAGAATACTATTTGAAATTGTTTGACCAATGAGTCTTCTTGATTGATCACATCATTCTTCCCATATAACCAAGTATTTAACATCGATAGGTTTCTTATGTTCACCATTGACTAACTGACATAGATTCTTACTCATAATAATATCATTCATCTTTCTCTTCCATGTAAGATAGTTAGGACCCACTAACTTAGGAACATAAGCTACTTCTGAAGACATTATGATGAATAAAACAAGAACCTAAACCCTAATTCAAATAAAGACAAGAAGCTTATAAACTGAAAGTTCTTCTTACCTGTGAGGAAATTGGAAGTAAATGCCCTATATTTGATCATAGAGATAGAAATCAATTGCCAAATATCCTAGCTTCCAAGGAAATCCATTGTTGTTGAAGAAAATATGTTTATATGTTGTAAAACACGGTTGTATGGTTCATTGGGAGAAAAACAGTCATATGGTTCCCCAATAGAGAAAACAACCTCTTCAAGCAACAATTCAACCTTTGAAAACAATAAATTGGCCTCTAAAGCATCTAATCAACCCCTTGAATAAAAACCAAAACTTGCAAAAATGCTAAAAAATGCAGTCGTATAGTGGAATTGGAGAAAAAAACATAGCCGTACGAAAAAATGGAGGTCAAATAGTCCATATGAGCAACATGGAGGAGGCAGACCAGCATAGTTGAATAGATCATGAAAAATCAAACACAAGGGGAAAAATCACCCAAAACGGCCTCGAGGATCAAAATTTACCAGCTTCGGAAGAAATGGCTAGGTTTGGGAATAAAACTAGGCTTGGTAAAAAAATAGGTTCGGTAAACCATCTAACCTAAAAAATTCCCAAAAAAAAATTGGATAAAAAAACTCAATTCTCTAGGATAGGCTTAGGAAAATTAATCCAAATTTGGGCAAACCGAAGCCAAATTTAATGAACAAATAGTCAATCTTAGTCGATTCCTTTATCATGGAGATAATTGTGAGATTAGATTTAAAAAGAATAAAACTCAATCTTGTAGCAAAATGCCTAGATCTGAAGAGAATCCTTAATGGAAAATAGATTTGATGACACGACTACAAAATAAGGAGAGCCCAAAACAATTTGAAGAAAATGTTGTTGTGTAAAATATTATTGAAGGAGGTAGAGTATAGTAACCTTCTCTGACACCATGTTAGAATATTGAGACATATGAATAAACATACAACAATATTAAAAATAATAACCTTATTAAACTATCCTCCTATACATATAACAATAGCATTTAATCATAATAAGAAAGAGATAAGAGAAAAAGAGTACACCAGATATATGTGATAAAACCCCAATGTGGGGAAACATCCATGGGAAGGTGTTGTCTTATTTATTATTCAGAAAGCTCCAATCTTAAACTTGAGAGCATCTCCACAAATGTAAGATTGGAAATTTATAAAGAATACCTTCACGTGGATGTTTATGCACATTGGGGTTTCACCATGTATATCTGATGCACTCTTTATCTCTTTTGTATTTCTTATTAAGATTAAATGATGTTTTTATATGGATAGGATGATATTATAGTAAGGTTCTTCTGTTTAATATTGTTGTATGTTTATTCATATGTCTCAATATTCTAACACTTTTGTCACCTCATCTCATCATTTTCTGGATCCCTTCTTCTAAATCCATTCTTTCTCTCTTCTTCCCTCTTCTTTCCATCCCCCCTCCACGTGCACACAGGGGGGAGGATGGTGTTGACTCAAAAATTCTATCGGGCTCCATGCACATCGACCCCTTCTTCATGAACACCATATTTGTAGATAAAGGGATTTCTTCCAGTAATTTCCTTCTGGGGTTGACAACAAATTTTCTTTCAATATTCTTGAAGGAATCACTGCACTCAACAATATACCCTTCTTTTACACACTCAAACCAGAACTTGATAGCTTTGGCCCACTTATTATCCACATATTTGAGTGTATTGACCAGAACTTGAAGACTATTATTTCATTTAATCAAGTTTTAAAGATAGATTCAACACCATTCTTTGTTGGCTTATTTCATTATATATGTCTATTGTTTCTTTTGATTTATTTTTGTTTCAAATGTGTACTTCTTTGTTTATTTGTGCTACTTACTCTGCTAATTATTCTTTCATTCTTCAACTGTGAATTTAACTTTATGTTGATAGGTCCAAAAGGCCCGTTCAATCAGGTAAGGGAGAATGCTCGATGGAAAGTCCCAATTAGACTCACTCTCATTTGGGATGGCATTTCCAACTAGTATGTTTGTCTGGTTTCCAAACTAAGTCTATTATATAAATATGAATCTGAGAATTGAAGGTTCTCAAATGAATTAAAATCTAAACTGAACTACAATGATTCTACCTATAATTATTCTAAGATGCAAACCTAAACTATACTAATCCTATCTTGATCAAGAGCTAACTAAAGGAGATTGAACTCGGTTAAGAAAAATAGCCTTTTGAATTAGAAATAGTTCATAAATTCAAATGGTATATAAGCACAATAATATCATTAAGAAGAAAACAACAATTAGTTGTTATTACATACAACAATATTATAACTGCATTCAATAAAGGAAACTGTGACAATCTGAGCATATAGGAACATTGCAAAAACAATTCATGCACATGAACATGATGTACTCAAATTAAAACGTATGCATTAAGAATAGTCTAAAATACATTCACTACAATCACAGTTCCATAAAAAGCCTCTTGCTCTTTATCATTAGGAGTAATATTACAACGTGCAATACAAAGCGAAAAAGTCCATGCTTCTTTACATTCATCTCTTTTATAGAATATGAAGAGATGCATTTCAAATTCTATAACTGTCAAATGATCAACGAACAATTACGACCTTTATGTTCACATTCCCAATTGGGATATTAGAATGATAACAAAAATGATTATGATACAGTGTTCAGTTACAATGATCAAGTGGATTTCGGAAGTTGCATTTTATCAATGAAGATTCTCCACAGTGTGAATTCCTTGAGGATGGTATATACTCTGTTTAAATTGATCTTTTCAAGTTCCAGCTGCCCATCATAAATCAGACTTATGATTTTTTCCCTTAACATTTCCTTCGTCTGTTGTATGAAATTTTCAATTAATAGAATCAGTTGACTTGGATTCAAAATTATTTTATTGAGTATTTATTGATCAATTTCTTTTGTGGCTTCAATAGCCTTCATGTTCATATTCCTTCTAGTCTCAACATCTTCTATCATTGTATGAGATGATCCTACTTTTCCCAAGTTTGCTCTGTTTTCCATCTTGAACTATTCTAGTAGCTCTTTGGATGATCTACATAACTTCTCGCTAGCTTGATATTCCTTCATCTATGTATTCTCCATGCTATTTAGGATATATTTCCTTGTGTCGAGTAAACGTTCTCCTTTAATCTTTTGCTTGTCTGTATACATTGGTAAGCTGTTGGGAGGATTATCACAAACTTCCTGCCATTGGACGATATGGTCATATGCATTTTGAACCTTCTGATATTTTTCTTTCGTGGCATTTATTTGTTGAACTACTTTCATGTGGTCCAACCAATTCTTTTGAAGGTTGTACAGTAAGAGAAAGAATTTTTCTGCATTTCTCTCAGTGTTTCATTTGCCTCGATGGGTTCTTCTTTGATTAATTATAAGGCCACTATTTTTTTCTTTCTTTCTTCTACAGTCTTCTCCAGAAGATGATTGTATTGCTGCAATTTTTGGACTTGTTCTTCGATCTTTTCATTATATGCACTTATTTCTAACTATTCCCCTTTGCGCCTTGCAACTTCTTGATCATGTGTGGCTTTAATTTTTTTTGTTTCCTCTAGGTGCATATTTTGGTTTAGATTGATCTTGTTTTCAAAATTTGTTGTTAAGTTCCTTTCTTGAAGTCTCAATTATCTCTCCATTTATTCTATGTGTGATTGTTCTGTTGTCGAGGATTATTTTACAAATTCACTAGCTACATTCTCCTTGATTGTGTCAATGGAAGTTTCCAGTTCCACTATTCTTGATTTTGTTGTATCTAGAGCTGCTGCAACTTCATAGGATGACATAAAATTTTCACCAACAAAGGCATGGAGTGTTGAGGTTGCTTGTATTGCATTGTCTTTGGGATTTGTTCTTGCTTTCCACTTGATAACCCATTCAGTTTTTCAATGACCTATATCAACTCCTTCTCTCTTCCTCTTGGTCATCCTCTTTTCAATGGCCTTAGTATTGTGGCTATAGTAATAGTCACCTACGACATAAACTGCACCTTCAATTCCAAGTCCTACAGAAGTGATTGAAATACATCCTGGGATAGTTGCTAGGGGAGTACATTCTTCCAATGGAACATTGAGTATACTTGTGTCAGTATTTATTTTCACCACCATGCTACTTTCTCAAGTCCCTTCTTCTGAGATTTGGCAGCATTTATTTTCTCTTCATCTTATTTCCTTTTGTCTTTCTTTTCAAATTCTTGAGCCTTTTGTCTTTCTTTGTCCTTTTGGAGTAAGGCTTGGAACGATGCTATCGTCAAGATCCTATCTTCTTCTTCCTCTTCCTAAATATTTTATCAAGCTATTTCAATAGTAAGTCTGTCTATCACCTCTTCAAAATACAAGGCTCCCATGAATATATCTTATACAAAATTGACTTCGTGCATTACCCGCAGTGATAAATTGACAACCCTCATATGCTCATACACTAGATTTAGAGGGTAATACTCTTTTTAGTTTGTAACACAAAGACATAATTCCTTAAGGTTTTTGGCCTCTTTTTCAACTTGTTTTTTATTCAACAGAGAGAATTGGCCTATGTGGAGAGGGAAAATGGGCTTGTATATTTTGTTTTTATCTGATAAGTAGGCAGTGGCTCCTTTTTCTATTGTCTGGTACTCTATATCTCTTTTCAACAATTTATCGGGGACATATTTGGGTGACAAATGCGGTGGTCCTGTAGCCCCAAATATCTCGATGAAGGTATAATATTTTTTCATGTATCAGTCCCCTATTCCTCTCATAAATTTTATAGCCTCCGAGGATATTATGTGTGGGTGAACACCAAAGATGGGCTTGTGTAGGGGAGAGATGAAGTAATGACAAAAATTGTAGAAATGTTCTTTACAATTCACTTCCCGCAACTGAGAACAATAAACATGGATTGGGCTCTGATTTGGGCTCCAAGCCCAATTAAATGTAGGAAAATAGTTGGCTATGCAAATTGCATCTATAAGGTAGGATGACATATAAAAACTAGGATTTTTCATACTTTGGGAATCTCAAACTCGATTTGTGATGATGAATGATCATATACTTTCCCAAATGAATGCTTTTCCAGTCTTGGCCACTTTGTAGGCCCTCAGAAACCATTGCATCCTGAAGTGGGTGTTGGTCTCCTCTCCATAGAGTATTAAAATCATTGTGTTTAATATCATGTAGGGGTCTTTCAGATATTGTGCTAAGACATATTTTTATTCTATCTTCAATGACCATTCTTCATCAATGAACCAGTCCTCCATTAGAGTTTCAAAGTCATTATGATCGACCCCGAATTTGTCCGGGAATGATTCATCTAGTGCAACTATGGGCTCCATGGTTTTATACTGGACCTTGATGACTTTTGTATTGAGAGATGTAATTGGAACACGTGAATCATTTACTATCAACCCTGTGTCCTTTTGCAGATGTGAAAAACACCATATTTTAGGATCTTTGTAGGGGAAAAGTTATGTATGAGCAACCAACGTGTGAATTTCGGTTTTGTGGATATTTTTTTACTCTTTGATGTCTTTGTCGTTGGATGGGAAATCCTCAATCTGGAACATGTCATGAATTTCACAGTGGCTGGGATGATACTCTCTTCTGTCATTTCTATTCATGTCGGAAATATTGAGAGATTCTACTCCATGAACATGAGCAGGAACTACAACTATTTGGGATTTTCCCTTTCTAGTTTGCATTCGAGATATTTTTTTACCTTTTCAATCGTGACAACAAATGGAATGAATTTAGTATCAAACTGTTATAGAGAGTAGTGATACCTAATAATAATCTACAAAATATTTACCTGTTACTTTGAAGACTGTATCCAAAAGAAAAAATTACCTGAATTTTGCAGCAATGTCCTTTGTGTGTTTCTTGCGGTATTAGAGTCAGGTAATATTGATTAATTCTAAACTGAGTTATAATATTTCAAAAATTACCCAAGCCTTGTGTAATTAATGTAAAATGTGTTATAGCTATGACTTGGTTAGAGCTGTACAATGAGCCATAAATATTTTCTCATATACAACTCAGTGGTTATAACCATTTCCATATTGTCATGGAGGAGGAGTTAATAAGAAGAGAGGTTTGTCGATATCATCGTCGACAGATTGAAAAATGAGGCTTATTCAACAAGGAAATTTTTCGACGATGACATAATTGCATTATTGAGTATTCTTGGAAAATGTGTCGAAGGGTTGTGGTGATATTGTGGGATTTATGATTGGGCCACTTATGATAAACCTTTCCCTTACAATTTATGACACCAGATTGAAGGATTATATGTAAGGTCAGAGAAAAAATATAGATCTTGACGATTGAGATGCAGTCATTAAGTAGTGGATAGATCTAGTCCATCAAATGGTTCCAAGGTTAGGTCGTCAAAAAAAAATTTTGAGCGATGTCATCGTTGGAAGATTCCACAGGGGGAATAGCGGTAAACTTATGATGTCCTCCGACGATGAAACATTTGTTCAAAAACTGTAATCCAAAGAGAGACTGTCATGTGTGAACATAAAGTCTCGTGAAAGTTATATAAGTGTCATAATGCAGGGATGGAAAGGCTGGGGCCCGAATGGAAAATAGTATATTATGATAACCTGAGTAAATTCAAAACCAATAACAGCTGGCCACTTGTGTACTGACATGACTCTTAAAGTACGAATATCATTGTCAACATCAACAAACAACTCATGACAGATTTATCTCCATGGTGATTTGCCACAACCGACGTCACAAGGATATCGTCGTCAGAATTTTAGATTTGCAAACTGTGGAGAGTCGGATGCCAAGAGTCGATGATACGTGATCGAGGTCGTATGGATAGGACTAGGATGTTGTGTAGCTGTAATGATCTTATAAAGAATTAAGGTACTGGTGAGAAATGGGGCCTAGCTCATCTTCATTCAAGACTAAGTACTAATCTCCTTTCGACAACAACATAACCAACCACGTTGTCGATATCATCATCGGGGTAAAATCTAACTCATGATGAACCAACCCCTAAATGGATTCACTGACGACAACGTTGTTAAAGCGTCATCATCAGAACTTTCACATTTGACTACATTAGGATGTCAGAGGATAAGTGTTGATGATACCATTTGATATCACATGAGTAAGAAGGTGAGGGGATAAGTGGTTGTAGGTGGTTTTAACTTTAACCAAGTTTCAAAGAAGTTTGTGGGGAGGATTGCAGAAAGGTTCTATTATGATGGATTTGAGTAGCAACGGTGAATTATGCATCAAATTAATTTTGGCATCCACATAAAAACATCAATATGAGAAGTAAAAAACCATTAGGGTAAAAAGATTATTACCTTACAAAATTTTGGTAGTGTAGGTACCCACTAAAACTAAAGATATTTAGTGGGTTTTCGTGTATGTCACAACAAATGGATACTTGTTGGGAGAACCAATTATCTCTGTTCCATATTTACCTTTACTCTATAAATATTTAACTACATAATTTTTGAAAATTTGATAGGTGGATCTATACTATGGACCACACAACACTCGCGCTTTCTGAAGGATGAGAACATAGTACTAGCCTTGATGATCTTCATGATAATACCAGAGAGATAATTAAGGGAGGAACTTGGTTTATACATCTGTGAGGATCAAGACACCACAAAATCTTGTTCTTGACTATTTATAGACCAATGTGTGTTCCTTGTCTCTTTTTTCCCGACATTGCTTTGATGCCAACAAACGTCCATAACCCTGACAAAGTTGTCTTGGTATCATACAAGAATGGCCTTGTTTCCAATGAGCATCCATAGCCCTGACGAGTTTACTTGTACTTCCCATTTATTTAGACTCTATATTTCACCCTCTTGATTTGTAATTTATGTAGCATTTCTGCATGATGGGTTCTAGGGAAGCAAGGTGATACAAGAGTTGTTTTGATATGTAGGTATCATTATTTATTTCAACTTCATGGGTCAACTCCAAACATATCTTTATTAAGTTGGCCATGACTAGGGAAGTCTCACAAGCATTATCCTAAAGACATCAGTGGCCAGGGCATGTTCATGTTTATGACTTAGTGAGTCCGCAATGAAAGTGATCACAAAGATAAAAAATATCTTGTCCATTATAAGAGTTTGAACCTATTTAAAACATAATATAAGGCTCTCGTGATAACAAAGAATATTGAAGTCTTTCCATTCAATGTGAACTCTTTCCATTCAGAGAATATTGAACTCTTTCCATTCAATGATCTTTATTTCAACTCCAATATCAGGAAAAATGGAACTATTACACCCATCACTAATAGTGCTTCCTTGCAGCTTATACAAAGTTCCAAACCAAACTCTCTTCACCAACACCATTGCTCCTCGAACCATCCTACATGTTTCCTTTTCAAATATTGTTTTTACCCCTGCATCATCCATTTTTCTTACAAAAATCAAATTTTTGGTCAATCCTGGGATGTGCAAAACACCCGGTAGTGTTCTAATGGTTTCATATATGAGCCTCAACTTGAATTTTCCTCATCCTATGACTCTAGTTGTCGAGTCATCACCAAGGAAAAAATTACCTCCATAATACCTTTCATATTCACAGAACCACTCCCTGTGGGGAGTCATATGGAAGGATTCCCTTGAGTCAACCAACCATGCCTCATGATCTGCATGTGTGCTTGAAGAAGCCAAGTACACATCCCCTCCTTCTTCCTTGAAGGTATTTTCTTATGTTGAAGGATCTTATTTAGATCCCTTCTTTTTCTCAACATTGGATCCATGTTGCTTCTTGTAGTGCCCTTATTTTCCACATCTCCAGCATACCTTTACAAAATTTCTGGGAGATTTAGATATACCCTTAGACTTAGATTTCCCACTTGAGGACTTAGATATACTTCTTTCCTAGGAGCATCCTCTTGCAAATAATGCTTTTGTGCTATGTCCTTACATGTTCTTTCGTCTCATCTCCTCCAACAAGAAGGATGAGACCACTTCATCAAACTTCAAGGAATTTGTATTACTACCTATGGCCACAACAAGACTATCCACCGAGTCTCATAGAGAGAACAATAAATTGATACACTTATCTTCATCTGAAATTTTAATTTCAACATATACTAATTGACTTACCATATTATTGAAGGTGCTCAAATTCTCTTCCATCGAGTCTCCATATATCATCCTCAGGTTATAAAACTTCTGATCCAAGTGGATATCGGTGGCCACCCACCTATTCCACTAGCTCGAAAAACAGTTTTCCACCTTGACAGTTTTTCAGGTTCCAAACTTCTGGGGCCGTTTTGAGGCCCTAAACAACAATTTTTGGGGATTTGGGGCCTCGGTGACCTTTCCAACGGGCTATCGTGCGCCTACAATGAAGATCGTATGCAAAAGTTATGACCCCGGGAAGTTGTTGTACTAACTTACCCAAACGGGGCCCATATGACTTTTGGCGCTTCATCTCTTAGGGTTAGGTTTTTGGATGTCTAAGGTTTTTGACATTCCTGTTTATTGTAAAAGGCCTTCAGAGCCTCATTGTAACTATATTATTGAGAATGAGCGTAGCCGTCACATCTCTTCTCAAAGATAAGCCGCCACCATTCTAGCAAGCTTGTTTTCCGCTGCATTTTACAGTTTCAACTTATTTCCTTATTGAATAGAAAACCAGTTTTACTGTATCTCTATTATTTTGTTTTAAGCATCTTTGAATAATATGTATTCATATCATTATTCTCATAAAATATGGATCAGTGGTATCAGAGTGGTTTGCTCCTTGTCGTCTTAATCCATGTTCCCAACGAGGTCAGGGTACAAAGAATTGGGTCTCGAGCTTGTTTCTCTTGAGGATAGAAGCTCTCGCACACCCAAGAGACCTCTCATGGAAGGAGAAAAGAAAGATGACGAGACAAGAGATCCTTTCAAAATGTTGCTTGAGGAATCTCTCACCCAACAAAGGAACGAGATGATGGATAGTTTCGTGCAAATCCTTCGATGGCTACCAACAGGAAACACATCTTCCTCAAGTGGAGGCGTCGCCCCCTTCAAGGTACAAATAAACTTCAATATTCCTATATTTGAAGGTTAGATAGACGCAGATGTTGTAGACAAGTGGTTGAATATGACAGAAGGGTATTTTTCTGTCCAATACTTTTTGAATAGAGAAAAGATTACTTTTGCACTCCTCAAATCCATTCCCCATGCCAAAGAATGGTGGGAAACTTTCTGTGAGCAAAAGGAAACAGAGGAACCCTCATTATTTACAGTCAAGGCCACCTATGAATCCTTCAGGGATGTTATTAAGGAACAATACTACCTTGTCGGAAGTTATGACGACTTGTATACCAAATGGACCACATTGCATCAAGAAAGAGACCAAGCAGTGTTAGAGTTCACAAATATCTTCCATACCTTGTGCACCAAGATGGGTATCAAAGATTCAGAGTGACATCTAGTGCTTTAGTATCGCGATGCTCTACATAGATACATCCATACCAAAATGGAATTTCTGGACATCTCGTCCTTAAGCACGACCTGTCGATATGTCGTCAAAATCGACCAGAAGCTCAAACAAAAGATGCAGCAATTTGGGCCTGAGAACCCTTCATAGAAAAATCCAAGAAAGGGTGGCCCCAACCTATAGAAAAAGGACAGAGAAAATATGGAAAGTATCAGGACAACTAGTCCAAGCCGCATGCAAATAAGGACACCGGAAAGACAAAGAAATATACCGGGAAGTGGTGCGACTTCCATAAGAGCCCTTGGCATAACATTGTTGACTGTCGCTCAAAGACATCGCTGGTGGTCGAAGTGAAAGCCTATGAATCAGATGTGGGTTCTGACTCTAAGTCATAATTATAAAGGTGAAAAGGGATCGTTGACGTGGAACCCAGTGCCACCGTTGCTACCACCAAACTCCAGCCTAGTGAACCGGATGAGTCAAAAGAAGGAGAGCACCTCTTCCATTCACATATGTGGGTAAAAGGCACCATGTTGCACTTCATCATTGATAGTGGTAGCCAGAAGAACCTCATCTCAATAGAGGTCATCAATCAGCTGGCCCCGCTGACAATGTCACACCCACAACCCTACACCATTGGATGGCTCCGCCAAGGAAGCAATCTTCGCGTCAGCCAATAGTGTCAACTTTCATATGACATCAAGCCCTTAGAAGACGAGGTATTATGTGATGTTGCTCCTCTTGAAGTTTGTAATGTTCTTTTGGGCCAACCTTATTTATGGAAACGTCATGTT
>SNQJ01S0041268.1:147599-168059 GCA_010110895.2 Picea sitchensis | reverse complement strand
TTAATGTCGGCTTTAGGCCATTAGTTGTAATTATACCTCCTAGTCTCCTATATATACCAAGGAGACTTTTTCATTTTGAATCATCTTGTACTTCAACATTTAAGTGGGGTAAAAGGAGGTTGCCCCCTCGAAGAGGCTTATTATCTGAAATTCTCTCTTTTTCAAGGCGTTGAGTACTTTTTCTGAGGATTTTCTATGCTATATTGATATTTGGTTCTTAACAAATTAGGTCTTGGATACAACATGGAAGCTACACACTTTGAAGCTAGCACTTCTAAGAAGCATGAGGTAAGTCCTCCATTATCAAAAGGTGGAAGCAAGTCTGCAAGTCAAGCATCTACACAAAGCAAGGAAAACTTCAAAATATCAAAACAAGGAAAACATCAAGAAGAAAGTCCTACACCTCAAAGCAAATTCAGAAGAAATACACCTTCAAGGTTGACACAAAAGCAAAGGTATGAAAATGTTTTCAAGGGTCATTGTTTCATATGCAATGAATATGGTCAAAAAACTTTGGATTGCACATGTTATGTAAGGAAATATGTTAGAAGATTCAATAACATGATAAGATGTTGGATATGTAACCTTGTGGGACACATTGTTGCACATTGTCACACCATGAGATGCTACAGTTATAGTGGGTTTGGCCATAATCAGAGGATTGTTGGAACACAAGAAGATAGTCCATGAGGATTGCTTCAAATGATATGGCAATAAGAGCATGGAAGAGAGAAAAGTTTGAAAGTATGGAAGTTGAAAGAGTAAGTACTCATAGAACATGACACTCTCATAAGTGGATGAAGAATATTGAATGATCAGAAACAAATGGCAGCCATGAGGCAAGCTCAAGCTTGACATTTTCTGAATCATATGAGGGCTCCTATGCAAGAATTCACGTACATACATGAGGTGACCTATAGAAAGGTTGCAAACATACACGAGTTGTCTATGGAACATGCCATGTAGCTACGGAAAAATCCTTAAGAAGAGGAGTGTACAGATGAGTTGTAGCATGGTTTGATTATCTAACTTTGTTTATGTAGGGCCTGAGATGGTTTGCTTTAGGTTTCATATTCTTATGTGTGTTTGATGAATATATGGCGCTAATATGTGGTTGAGTGTTGAAGCATATTCTTAATTCCTATATTGGATGCATTGTACTAACCCTAGAGTGTGGATTGCGGCATTTTATGTTGAGGAACAATGTTGGTTATATTAGTGAAGTTATGGAACTTTGTTTATGAGATATATCATTATGATGTGATGTTCTCTAGAGATATGTCATTGATCTATTGAGGGACACTCTTGGTACATGTTTAGAGGTATTGTTGTTGCATTATACTTGTTGTTTTGAGGAAGATATGTTCTAGTACATGGATGGTACATATGTGAGCTCGATTGACATATCTTATGATGTATTGTTAGAGGAATATTTGTTGGATGTCTTGGTGCATGCATTTGGCATGTGGTTGAGCTACATATTGGGACATGTAGTTGATGAGTTGATGAGGTGGTTATGTTGTACATCATTGATGAGTCATAGCTGGATCTATCATTGATGCACTTGCTTTGGTACATGATGTATGGGATGATATAGTTGAGTTGCTTGGTTGATATATTGATGGTTGAGATACATGGTTGTGGCGATATGAAAATTGATGAAGAGCGGTGATCACAGAGGGAATATGAGCATTGCCATGTCCAAGTGTTTCCATCAATGTTGGTGTCGACATCAATGTTGGTGTTGTCATCAATTCCAAAGGGGCAGATTGTTGTACTATGTTTTCATTGATGTCAAAGGGTTGATGTCAAGTATTGTCATAGTGATGTGTTTGTATCATTGATATATTTATTATTGGTTATATGGTCATTTTTTTTAAAGGGATTTATATCATTGATGTCATGTCATGGTTGATAGGAAGAACCAAATGGATAAAATCCAAAGTGGTCCCCTTATGGTGAAATCCCTCATGGGAAGATGTTCTTGGATAAAGTTCTCAAAGTGTTCCCCTCATGGTAAAATCCATCATGGGAAGATACTTTGTGAAGTATAAATGGTTAAGTGGTTGAGTATCCCAACAGTGTGGTTAGGGTACCCAAGTTTAATTAAGGAATAATGTAATGAAGATCAGTGAATTTGTAGGAGAAACTATTCGATATGGATAGTATATGTTATGCAGTATCCGATGATATGTGGAACTTCACATAACTCCTCATGTTTAGAGAGTTATGGCCATGTGAAGTTGGAGAACCCTCATTATTTATCTAGAAACCCCTAGAAGGTCAAAGAAGTCAATTTTTTCTAGAAGCTCCTAGAAGAAGATGACCAGTCAAAGTGGTTGGTCATGGGTTAAGTGGTTTCAACAAGAAAACAATTAAAAATAAATTAGTTGCAACTAGAAGTAGAGATTTTACTACTTGTGGATAAAGTGGTTAAGTGGATAAAGTGGCTAAGTGGACAAAGTTGGTTAAGGGGACAAAGTGTCTAAGTGGACAAAGTGGTTAAGTGGATACTTCTAGAGGAAGCTACTTGAAGAGTACAAATAAGAGAGAAAGGGTCTCCCATTAGTATTCTATTAAGAATATTGAATATCTATAAGTGACTGAGGTAACCAAGGATATCAAAGGAGAATTTCAGAGGGAAGGTGAAGTAAATAAGGTCTAAATTCAAGGGAGGATAAAGTCTTTTGATGACACTTTCTAAGGTATGATATTTACAAGTCATCCCACCATTTTCACAATAACTTGTTTTCTAGAATGATTCAAATAGTGAAATATGGAGGTTTTTGAGACAACATATTCAAGTAACTTTGATAAAAAAAGTATCTTGTGGGTCGTTTTAGTTTGAGAGTTACACTATGTGGAAGATAGGGTTTGTGGCTAGTCCTGAAACTAGTCTAAAACAGGTGTTCCAGGTAAAAACGTCATAAATTCTTCATAACAGATCCAAATTCAGTGAGATAAAACGAATTGGTTATAGTGTATTATGTAGTATGTGGTGTATCATTTTTAGATCCATACATAAAATATTCTACACATGGCATGTTATACAAGTTTTCTCTCTAGAATAAGTCAAAATTCAGCAAGGTCTACCATTTTTGCTATAAATCCTTTTCTGAGAGGTTCCAAGTAGTGAAAAATGGATAATTTGTAGAGAAGACACTAAAGAATATTGTATATAATTTTCATACCTTTATGCATTATAGGTACAAAGTTATTCTTGTTTCAAGTTCGGGTTGTTGACTAATCCAAAATTAGTCATGTGAGAGTAAAGTAAAGTTTGATGAAAATGCTAGTCTCTTGTTGTTAAAGTTAAGGAAGGTTTGCAGGCTTGCTATCACATACATCAGGTCTATTACAGAGTTACAGGTATGTTTATATTCATGTTTTGATGCTTACATTTGGTCATGACATGGTACATGCTTGAGGCTACATACCAATCAGGTTTGGTACATGGTATTGTGTAAGGGTTTATGGTATTTGGTTTATGGAGACTATGGTGTATTGCTAGAAGTATCTTGTTAGTTAACTTGGTGATATTGTGAATAGGGTTGAGATTTGACTTGATGATTGATCTTTGTGACTAGATCAGATTTGGATGATGAGATTGATGAGACAGGTTGAGGTGACAGGTTGTGCATAGTTGATGAACTTGTGTTGGTATAGAATATTGCTAAAGTTTGACAGATTGCTTTCTCTCTACAAGTTGGGTCTTGTACTTGAGGGTTGGATTCCTCAAATCTTGGTTGGTGCTGAGATACATAGGATGGTTCTTGCATTGAGATTTGGTGCTCTCTTGGAGTTGTTGCTCTATTTCAGTTGGTGCTAATAAAACCAAAGGGTTGTAGTACGTAATACAAAAGAAACTTATACATATAACTGGTGTTCCTTGTGTTCTTTATTGTGATGTTGCATAGATCTATATTGTTAATGTATGTCATTGAGATATATTTACATGCAAGAAACTAAGTATGAATGGAAGTAATAAGTAATGATGTTTTCAATGGTGATTTCTAACTAAAGCTTGTGAGAAGTGTAAAATATCCCTCACATTGATTCAGTGTGATCGATGTGTCCAACAAACAATATACATAACAATGTAATTATTCGTATTCATATATAATTAAAATCAATCAAATAAATTTTAAAAAAACATAAAATAAACCAATATATAATTAAAATAAATTCAAATCATATACAACCAAAATGAATCCAAATCATAGACAATTCCTATAGAATATAATTCCTTAATCCAACAATGTTGGGTGCATAAATAAATTGGCCAGCCATCACAAGTGCAACGATGATGTTGGATCCAGGAGTTGGTCCACCATAAAATCTCCCATTGGATCAATATTCCCATTTATGCAAGAACGAATCTCCACTTCAGCGTCACTTGGACTTCCATTGATTTTGACGTAGAAGTTGAGGGAATCTTGGAGGGGCATACACTCAATATCTTGTACGAATTGGCCATTGATATATATATATTGAAGTGTGATATGCATGAAAATAATAATTGTGATCACATGGGTGCAATTTCATTTTAGCTTTCCATATTTTGGGTCCATATTTTTTCGTTGTTTTTTTTTTTAAAGTAATTTTAATTTTTTTAAATAATGATGATTATGTTGATATCAACATTGATGAATTGATGAATTGAATATTAATAAACAAAATTTAGTTATTTTGATTTATCTATTTCTTTTGATATTAAATAGATTGTAATATTATGGAGTTTACTTTTTATATATTTTACTTTTTTTTGTTGGAAAAAAATTGTAACTTCAATTTCAAGAAGAAAGAGTTACATTCTTAAAACATTATTGGCACATAAAAAAATTGTTGCAAAAATAAGACAATATCAACTCACAAATACTAAGCTACAAATTATCCTAGATGTTTTCAAAAACAAAACTTTTACAAAAAAATTCAACATCCTTCAGAAAACTTAGATCAAATTAAGAGGTTCCTCATGCCTTGAAATGACCTTTCTATCCGAGAATTCCATCAAGACCATGCTATGAGCCTGCAAATTTAAATATGATAGAATGGAAGGATCCATAAATCAATTTTAAGTGTTGTCTGATCATCAACAAATCCACATTTTCAATTCCAGATAGACCTAGCATCCACTTGATTGTTAAGAGAGAATCTCAAAAGATTTTTCACTCTGAAATGTGACGGTCATCTGCACTCTATTATTTGTGCCACAACCCAGATTGATTTTTCCATCAATGAAGTTTATTTTTTTGAAATGCAATATAAAACCCGCTCCATAGGATTGTTCTCAACCTTGGTAGGCTCCATTGAAAAACCCCCAAAACTTGCTGAAATCTATTCCCAATGGGAGTAAAATCTAGGCTCTTTGAATTTGGTTATGCGTTTGTAGTGAGGTAATAACCCAAAAATCCATTGAGAGAATTTAAATTCCGGTTGTGTTTTACCTTCACAAAGGCATGCATTCCTCGCAAGCCAAATACCCCATGCAACTAGGAGGGGAAGGGATTGAACTATCTTCAATGAGGCCTCTTAAAAAAAAACAAGAAATTTGTATGGGATTTAATCCTTATACCATAGTCTACCAATATTCAAATTGCCTTCTATATCCTTCCAAACCTGTCGAGAGAAGGTACAATCCTTAAACAAGTGTTGATTAGATTCGTTTGTGGATCTACATAGATACCATATGGCCAATCCAAACTTCCCCCTTTGAAAAGCGTCCCAAGTTAAGATATAGTTCTTTAGAATCAACCAGTAAAAAATTTTACATTTTGGAGGCCCCTTTAATTTCTAGAGTGCTTTCTACCCCTATTGACACTTGAATCTTCGAGGACTGAAATGACAACCTCACAAGGATATGAATCCTCCTTCGTTTTTAGAGAGGTTGTACTCCTCTTTGGCTTATGATATTCTTAATAATTTTGGATAAAGAAATAATATAGGACCTTAAGATAGTTCAATTGTTTATTCTCAAAGAATGATCAAAATGATGAAAAGAAAAAAGTATTTATAAAAGAGTATTCCTAAGAAGTGGACCAAGAATCTCACACATCACACATTATAGAAAATAACAAAATTTCCTCGCATCCATTATAGTGAAAATAAAGATTTCTGATCACATTAAAATAAACGAAGATGGCTTGTACGCATAAGAGAACTTTTATAGAATAATGATTATATAGCTCAAAAGAAGATTATGATAGATCAATTTGAAATACTTTATACTCAAGAATCAGAGTTATAAAATACAATCAAAACTGATCCCAAATTAGTTCTTTGGGATTTCTCAAAAATAATAATGTTTGTTACAATGCTTTGAAATTAAATGTGTTTTTCCAAAGGACTAGGATTGGGGCTCCCACGGACCATAAACAAAACATATTCAAGAAGATAGAACGTAGAAGGAAGAAAGTGGGTGGACGCTGAGCAACAAAATCTGGAAAGAAGAAAAAAAGAATGTTATCAAGATTCGGTTATACTTTTCTATTTAAATAAGAAGAATAAATGGATTAAAATTGATAAAGGAAGAAGTACGTGATCAACATGGACTTACTAAGATGGTATCTCTCTTCTTTCATTTGCTTGTTGTTGTTTCTTTTATACCCTTGCTAGTTGCAGTTTGATTACCGATCATAACTACTTCTGCTAGTATTTCAGAGATCTTGGCAATTGATTTGTTCAACCATTCTTGAATAAATTCCCTTAATGGGGCAACGATTACTTCTTGTTTTGTTTTAATGTTAAACAACTCCTGTTCAATTTCTCTAAGATCAATAGATAAATTTTGTAATACATTTTCAATATCTTCATTTTTATTTGTGTAGTCGACAAGTTAGATGTCAATGTCATCATGTGTAAATTCAATCATATTATCAAAATTTTTAGTTTATCCCTTTTTAATTCTTCAACATGACCTTTGAAATGTTGTCAAGTCATGAGCATAGAATTTGAAAGATACTGAAGGTCTGGGACTTCAACAGTGGTTCCGTTGATATCCAAATCAAGGATTTTTTAATATGCTTCATTTTTCCTTCTTGATAAATCAACCAATTGAGTTATCAGTCCCTTTAATATATTAATTCTTTCCATTTTATCAAGAACTCCTTTTCCCTCTAGAAAATCTATTTCTTCCAATGATAGTCAGGAAGTGTCTTCCCTAAATAACAACTTCTTGAATTTAGACAAAAAATCATAATATACCTCATAGAAATTATGGTTGACTCTCTGCCTCCATAGAGCTTGATACCACATGGTCACAAGGTCCATCTTTATTTTCACTCTTTAGGCAATGTTTAACCCTCAAAGGTGTGACATTATGTAATAGAAAATATCAAATAAGATTACATATAAAAAAAATTCTCAGTCTTGAAATTAGTCAACTGTGCAGTGATTTTGTTGAAAATGATCTTCTCCCAGTCGAAGATAGCATTTTAATGAACCAAAAAATGCAATATATATAATGCCAGTCAGGGAATGGTTTTTGTAGAGTCTTGTCCAGCAATTCAAGTAAACAACCACACAATTTATTTATAAGTATTTTTTAAAGAACTTACCTGAATTCTGGATATATCTTCAAGAATTGATGTGGGGTCATGCAAATACTCTTGAATAAGCTCTATTCTGTTATTCTTTATTTTTAGGAAATTTGTAGCTTCCTCCCCTTTATAAACTAGGTTCGTCTCTGGCAATTTCGTCATCTCTCTAAATATTGAAGGCGCCAATGAAATAGGAGAACTATTCTACAACACGATGACCCTTTTGTTTTAAATAAACTTGTCAACAGACCAGGTGACAATATCCTTGCATTCAAAAAATTCTAGAACATCTTCCACGAGAACTATTCATGAGGTCCACACCTTGTTTTTCTCTTTACCCAATAAATTTTAATAATACCTATATGATCAGGACCAATGATAGTTTTGGTAGAGAAGAGGTTAAAAGTATCCACACAGAATGATTTTTTTCTCATGATTTTCTTCACAATGCTGGAAAACTTTTATTGAAATAATACTATGCATAGTAAAATGATTTTAAGTTAGATTTATTTTTATGCAAGCATTAACTCAAAACAAATATTACTAGCCTTGGTATAAGCATCATTAATTAACAACCACTTCAACAATTAATTTAGTAGTTGAGTCCATAGGGATAAAAATAAATGTGACATCGAAAAATGTGAAGGAAGGGACATGTAATGGTAGCGAATCCAAGTGGGAAACTAGTATGAAAAGGCAGGTCCACCAGTCTGAAATTTTGAATGTGTGAAATTGCTAAGTGTTGGAATATATCGGGTAGACAGTGGAGAGAGTGGAGGAATAGCACATAGGTCTGCAAGTCCTAAATTCTGAAAGTCAGCGATGCAAAAATATTCTAACTATTGAATGGACTTATACATGGGTAAATAGAACATAATACAAGTTCGAAGGTCTGGGAGTCCGAAATTCCATGAACATAATGAAAATGACTAAGTATGGTGTTGGCACAGGGGTAGAACCAGAGTTCAATGCTCAAGAGTGCACCAACAAAACCCTAATTATCGGCCCTTTAGGCAACATCTATGAAGCAGATGAAGTCTCACCCAAGGTAGAGGCAGGGGTGGTTGCAGGACTTAGATGTCTGCAACCTTAGTTGGGACACTAATCTATGATTATATCTTTTACAGGGCACTTAGCATAGATCCTTCATCAATATTTAACTCGTCTGGTACTTCATATATAGCACAAAGCATCATAGTGAATACTTATACTAAATATGATTCAATACTTAACCACATAAATATAGGTTAGATTCAACAGATCAAGAACTAAGCATCTTATATATTAGATCTAACGTTCATTCATATATCATCAACACAAAGCATAACTAGATCTACTTAATCACATCAAGCACTTAGCTAAAAAATAGAGAAGCGCATTAGATCGAAGCACAAAGCATTATACACACAATTACCGTGGTTCACCCCCATCCTGGGGCTACGTCCACAAAGTCTTCTTTATATTATCTCGGTCAAGCAGTTACAGCATAGAGCTTCAATGACCCTTAATTCACATAGGACAAAATATCTACACAGCTCGCTAGATCCTTCCTCCTTGCTCTTCAACACAATACTACAACAACCTACACCTAGCTTTCCGATCTCATGCACAGAGGACTCTAAGATACATCTGATCACACAAATCCAACTACTAGCACTAAGCTTTCAGTTATACATCACATAGATGTCTACATTACTATCATTCTCCTCTATTTACATTGCATATTTATAGATTACAAAATGGGCCTAAGTGTGGGTAAACCCACGGGCCGACATCCCTCTCCCGTTACATCAAACCAAAACCCTAAAATGGACACAAAAATAGGTCTTGCTTCCTTACTTTCCGCTTCGCGTTGCGCTCATTCCTTGGCAAGTTTTTGCAATCCCAAAAGTGGTCAAATATGACCAAGTATTCTTGAAAACTTGGTCAAGGGCCAACAGGCCCCCAACACTCACCTGTGACTCATCCCGAGTCACTTAGGTCTGACCAATTCTGCTTCGAATGCCTCGAGTTTGGCTCGAGCTGCTGCAGTGCGACAACCTCTTGTTCAGTAAATTCCTGGATTACTGTGTCATTGAGCGGTCCTTATAGGAATTGTTCTGCAGTGATAACACCTTGTTTGAGTTCAACTCCCTGGCTTTCAATTTTGGTGAATAGTTGCCATGCCTTCTCTTGGAGTGGTTGTAGTCATTGAGAGACTTCCATTACTTTACTTTGCAACGTGTGTACTTGTTGTTGGGTTATGCTTTGTTCTTTGAACCTCTTCATTCTTTCGATGGGGGTCATGGACTTCAGTTGTGCTTGTACCGCATCTGCATGCTACTTTTCTTCTTGGAGTTGTGCCTCCAATGTCCGCAATTATGGATTCTCTGCGACGGTTTCATAAGTCTTGGCGCTTATAGTTCTTAGATGCCTACATTCCGAAGCCAAGTTTTTTAATCGATCAACTGCGCTTCGAGCAGTGACATCTCTTAGATCTCTTATCTCATGGGGTGTCTCAGGCATGGTGTGGAGCTCTAGATCTATGATGCGTTGTTTAATTTATTAGATTACTTCTTCCAGTTGGGTCACCTGTTGTGGGATACGATCTTCCATCTTCACTTCTATGATCGTCACAGAGCGCAGTGCTTTGTGAACTCTTTCTTGTACTTCAAGTTGCTCTACTAACAACTGGTCCTTGCTCTACTATAACTGTTCTTTTTCCTCCTCCCACTTTTCTTGTAAGGAAATATGCTCTTGTTCTTCCTTCCTTCGTTTTTATCCATGTGTGATTTGTTCTTACGCCAAAGCCTAGGTGGCTCGCATGATGTCTTCTTGAGATCATTGAAGGCGAGCTTCGAAATTCTCAGCAATCTAGCATAATAGAGTGGGCTCATCATCTGTTCCTAGTATTTCCATTGTTAAGGGCATCGTAGAAACTGCTTGGTTGGACTGGAGTGCCTGCTGTATTTCTTTGAATTCACCCGTGATCCGGAAAAATAGCTCCTCCTGCTTTGCTTCTTTCTTTTCTGCGAGCTCTAGTGAAACATCATTCAATGCGGCAATTAAGAATTCAAAATCATCTGGGGTAAGGGTAGTTTTAAGCATGGTCCGGGTGGCCTTAGCTTTATTTTGGGATGAGGGATTGGGTGGGGTAATCTTCCTTTTCTTGGAGGGATCTTCCTCGTCTCTAAGCGGAGTAACCTTGCTTTTGTTTTGCTCAACTTTTGTGCCCCCTAGTTCTTTGTCATCGCCTCCCTTCACACATGAGAGAAAAGCAATCTTCGTGGATGTGCTGTGGATATCTTGAACTTCCACATCCTTCTTAGTCTTGCGTAGTCTTGGTGTATCCGGCATAGCTTCAGGGATATCTACACCAGACATCTCTGTGGGGTCTGCTGCAACAAAGAGTTATGCCGACCATTCCTTGGTAATATCCTCCAAGTCATCTTCTGTCAGCTTGTAATATGACTAGAGTTGTTGTTTGTGCTCATCTACGCGCGTTGTGATGTAGGTGAAGTGACGATCTACGTTGAATTTCATCAAAGCTATAAACCTATGAAGCGTGTTGGGTGTGATGCACGGTGTAGACTGAATGGAATTCTTCAACTGAGTATAGTAAGTGTGGAAGACGACATTGGACTGCCACTTTTTGTTCATGTCATTGGAGTACCATAGTGTACAAAACTTCGCGGCCAGTGGTTCGAAGCGTTCGATCTCCGAAAAAGTGGCTCCCTCGAGCAGTTCCCCAGCGATGAAATTGATGAGTATGAGAAACCAGCTAAAGTGGAACTCATGCCCTTGGTCCTGTGCTTGTCTATAGTCAAGCTCTAGCTAATTTATAAGGTATTTTGCCCAGTTCATTTGTAGTCCCTCTGTGCACTTCCCTGCGAGATCAAATACAAATATGGTCACCTGTGTAGGTCTATTTTTTCGGACTAACTTCCCTGCGATCAGCTGGCAACCAAAGTGCATTGTTGCATTCTCAATGGAGGCTACCTTGTAACCTCATGTAACTTTCTCCAGATCGCCATATGTGTCTTTTATTCATTGAGCGAGAGCACGATCTGCGGTCTTTCTAGGGTAAAATTTTTGTGGGTAAGGGCCCTACATGCTTTGCCCAGTGATCCAATTGATTAGAATTAGATCCACAGTGATAGAATTGTCCAACCATAGGTATCCTCTGCGGTAGTAGGACAACAATAGTCTAACGCATGCATTTACTTCCTGATGCCTCCCGAAATGTGGAATCTTCATTACGTTGAGGAGGGTTGATTGGGCAAGGTTATGGGTCCATTGTTTGTGGTACAATCTTGGGGTTCTTTCCTTTTTTAATAGTCAATTGCTTGTGTAGGTCTAGCATACTATAAACCTTGCGATCTCCAAGGTTAAAATCACTAAATTTCAGTGTGGTGAGCTTCTCCTGGTTAGCATGAACTACGTGCACCAATTTCGGGAGGTACGTAGTGACTACAGCATATTCGAAGTCTCTGGGTACAATGTCTCGATTCACTATTCCTCTTAGTGGTGGGATATATTTAGGCAAGATTCTTGGGATCATATTCATAGTGGAGGAATCGTTTCCAAGCTTAGATCGTCTTTTCAAAGGTGGTAAGGATGGTCCTGCTCGAGCAGTGGAAGGGGAAGCTGGCAGTGTGCCCAAGGATGATTCTTGTACACCTGTAGACATTCTTCATTCTAGCATGACCCTCTCAGTCATTAAATCAATTAGAACTTCTATGAAAATTTTCTCAGTAGCGCTGAGCTTGTCCGATATACAAACTTGGGTCAGCTAGCTCGGGTGCAAAAGGAATTTAGAGACTATAGTGCATAGTAAGGCAATGATATCAGGGTAAGTAAATCTCATGGTTCACGCTCAAATTCTCAGTTAGAAAAAATTATTCTCGGTGCGTGGCGGGATGGGTTAAGTAGGCAATCTTAGCAACGGTCTGCTTGCAATGGACATGGGGCCTTCATTAACTCTGTTCTATCCATTTTGGTGCTATCCAACAGTCTAGTGGTAACCCATAACTGCTTTTGATCAATTTGGAGTGGTGGTCGAATGGGTATATCGGTTCCAATGACTATATTGCTTCGTCATGGTGAAGTACTCTATGTCATTGTTCTGATATCTTGGCGAAGCTCCAATTCTGCAATTCTTCTTGCTGCGAAATGTCCTCTAGAACCTCTTGTAATCTTATAGTATTAGCCCTTTTCTTTCTCAACTTCCTAGCCTTCTTCCCAGTGAGCTTCGTCTCATTAATTCTTTTACCATTCTGATGTTTATCTTCTGTGGTCTTAGTTACTTCACGTTGTTGAAAGTCTTTCCTAGGGTTCCTTGATAATACTTCTTCTGTATCAAAAATAGGTAACTCAATCTTCTGTGGATCCTCAAGTGTTCTCTTAGATTTGACATCAGAGTTGCTAATATTAAATATCTGTGATCTTATCTTTTGTTCTTCAATCAATTGCGCGATCCTTCTGGTCATAAAGTCTTTTAAATCTTGCTTCTTATGTTCCAAAACTTTTTCTTCCTCTTTTCGTCTGGCTTGTTCTCTATCAATCGAAGGTTTTCCTATGAGCATGTTAAACAAGATGATGTCTTCAAAAAAATTAATGATCTCAAAGTCTTTCTCTATCAAAGTTCCATTGACAGTCATAGGTATCTGGGCGAGCCTTCCACATAGGTTTACTAGCTTTCCTCTGAAGAAACATGTTCCTCCTAGGGAAGGGATCATGGCAAGATTTCCTATAGCTTCCCAAGTTCTTTCTAGCATAATGTTCACTTTTGTTTCTTCATCAAGACTACAGCCAATGTCAAAGTCCCCTATTCTTGCTTCGATTTTCTCCTTTTCTTTGAAGATATCTGATAGCCTAACATGTTGGTGGTCATTCAAGGTATCTTTCATCTGTAGCAATACCTTTTCTGATTCTTTCTGGGTTTCTGCTATAATCTTGGTCTCTTGATCTCCTTCAGGGTTTGCTTGCTCCATATTCAGCTTCTCAAGCCTAGCAATCATTCTAGGGCAATCCAATACTTCATGGTCCATATCCTTATAACAGAGGCAACTAGGTCTTCTCCTAGGGCATTCCTTAGCAAGATGTCTTGGTCTTCTGCAAATATAAAAAAGGGTTAATCCTCTCTTTCGTTTAGATGTTCCCCAACTCCTTCGGTACTACACACCAGGATCATGCTGGCTATCCTGCAAAAAACTCTTTATAGGATCCTGCATCCACTTGTTAGTCCATACATTCCTTCGGTGCATAGGTATAACATATCTATCACTGTACTTATCAGATCTATTCATATCTAACTTTCTTTCATCTATTAATGCCCTAGTTTTGAATCTAGTACAAAATCTATCAAACATACCTACATCCATGCTTTAGAAACAAAAAATTTCACTTATCTTACTTCTACAAAGCACAAAGCTTCCAAATATAAAAACTTTTGACTATTCTTACCATTACCAAAGCATAGAGCTTACAGATCTTACCTCTTTCTTGCAGATCTGACTTTTTCCCTTCAGATTTGACCTCTTTTTCTGTAGATCTAAGCTTTTCCCTTCAGATCTGGCCTCTTTTTCCGCAGATCTGACCTTTTCCTTTCAGATATGACCTCTTTTTTTGGCACAAAGCTTTGTAGGTCAAGTAGAATATTTCGCACTAGGGCAACAGATCTACGCACATAGCTTAGTTTGCACAAACCTTTTTCTTTTCTAGTTCCTAACAATCATAGTTTTAGTTCTCGATAACGGAACCATTTGTTGGCACAGGGGCAAACATAGTGTTCAATGCTCAAGAGTGCACTAACAAAACCCTAACTACTGGCCCTTTCAGTAACACCTATGAAGCAGATGAAGTCTCACCCGAGGTAGAGGCAGGGGTGGTTGTAGGACTCAAATGTCTACAACCTTAGCTGGGACATTGAGCTATGATTATATATTTTACAGGGCACCTAGCATAGATCCCTCATCAATATTTAACCCATCTGGTACTTCGCAGATAGCATAGAGCATCGTAGTGAATACTTATACTAAAGATGATTTAGTACTTAGCCACAGAAATATAGGTTAGATTCAACAGATCAAGCACTAAGCATCTTATATATTAGATCTAACGTTCGTACATATATCATCAACACAGAGAATAACTAGATCTACTTAGTCACATCAAACACTTAGCCAAGAAAGAGATAAACACATTAGATCAAAGCACAAAACACTATACACACAATTACCGTGGTTCACCCCCATCCTGGGGCTACATCCACAAAGTCTTCTTTATATTATCTCGATCAAGAAGTTACAGCACAGAGCTTCAATGACCCGTACTTCGCACAGGACAGAAGATCTGCACAGCTCACTAGATCCTTCCTCCTTTCTCTTCAACACAATACTACAACAACTTGCACCTATCTTTCCAATCTCATGCACAGAGCACTCTAAGATACATCCGATCACATAGATCCAATTACTAGCACTAAGCTTTCAATTATACATCACATAGATGTCTACATTACTATCATTCTCCTATATTTACATTGCCTATTTATAGATTACAAAATGGGCCTAAGCATGGGTAAACCCACGGGCCAACATCCCTTTCCTGTTACATCAACCCAAAACCCTAAAATGGACCCAAAAATAGGTCTTGCTTCCTTACTTTCCACTTCGCATTGCGCTCCTTCCTTGGCATGTTGTTGCAGTCCCAAAAGTGGTCAAATATGACCAAGTATTCTTCAAAACTTGGTCAAGGGATGACATATGGTAATCTTATCAAAACCAAGAAAGGGAAAAAGAAGGGAAAAAAGAAATGGGGAAAGGGAAAGTATAAAAGGGGAAAAGAATAGGTAAGAAAAGAAACAGGAAAAAGAAAAAGAGGGGGGGGAGCACAAAAGAGGTTCAACAACCCCCAACATACGTTTTCAGCTCCCACACTTACCAAGACTTGATATCCCAACTTAGCAGTGTATGTTTCAACAACATTTGGGTAACATCAGATCAACTCATCATAAACTTCAGAGAGAAAAATATATGCATTTTTTAAACACAAAATGTACTTCAAGCACTCCTCAACCCATTGCTCCTCCAAACTGATATCCATAGCATTAGCCCAATGTTGATGCCAAAGGGTAGACTGATGAATATCTCCAATATGATTGAGTGCATATATACCAAGGTTCCTTAATATTTCCAATAAATCATTTGAGAGGGAGCTCTGCTCCCCAATGCCAACAAGAACCCAATCCTAACCTTGTTCTCTGAACCTACTTTCCATGCCAAAAAATAATTAATCAATGGGAAATCTCGAGAAAATTCTCACCACTAATTCAAAGAACCAAACACATTTTTATTTTATTGATGGATCCAATCCAAAATGGAACCTGGATCAATATGTTTTTTCATAAGAATTATCCTCCAAAGACCGTCACTAGATAAAAAGACCCATAATGATTTTGTTGCCAAGGATCTTCCAAAAGAACCTATGTCCTCGAGACCCTAACCTCCAAGAATTGTGGGATTTCATATCATTTTAGAATTATCCATATGTGACCCTTTATACTCTGAATCACCCTTCCACAAATAATTGAAACAAACTTTGAGGATACAAACTAGCACCCCTTTCGGAATACCATCCAATAGATTCCAGTAAACTAGAATTTCCTCAAGGACTGATGTGATAATTACTAGTATTCCCCCATGGGATAGCCACCTATTACACCAAAAATGTATCATTTTTTCAATCCAAGACACCAACTAGGCCCAATCCCCAACTCCATATTTATTAGATTTAAGGTTGAATCCTAAGTATTTGAAATTTTCTCCCAACACTTGAATTGAGAAATCAAAAAGAGGAGAGAAAATACGACAATACTAATCCCAACCTTATCATAAGAGAATAGTTTATTTTTAGAGTCGATGACCATACTCATCACCTCACAAAAAATCGTCCATATATATTTTAAGGATTTTCCATCTGATTCCACACACGAACAAAATATGATGATATCATCTACAAAAATAAAATGAGAAAGAATTTCATAACGATCAAATTGAATACCATGAAAAACATTTAGTCATTTAGCTTCTAAGATCTCCCTACTAAGGTCATTAGCTATCATAAGGAATAAATAACGAGAGAGGGGGCATCCCTGATGGAGACCTTAAGATGGCTAGAATAAATGTGAACCCACCCCATATATTATCACTACAATAGAGATAGAAGATACACATGCCATAATCCACTTAACTACTTCTAAATTAAATCCAATCTGAAGCATCATGAGGTGTAGGAATAACCAAGAAACCATGTCATAGGTTTTGGAAAGATCAATCTTGAAGACCAAAATAGGGCACTTAGGGAATTTTATCATGTGAACTACTTCTTGAGCATACCCAACTTCTTCATGTATTAGTCAACATTTAAAAAAAACAAACTGTTTCGCAGAAATGACATTTGCGAGAACCAGTTTTAAACGAATCTCTATGAACTTAGACATAATTTTGTAAACGATATTACAAAGAGAAATCGGTCTAAAATAACTGAAAGTATCCTAGTGATCTGATTTTGGAATGACAACTATGAATGTGTCATTGATACATTGAAATATATCACATGAGGTTTGAACCTATTTTACCAATTGCAACAAATTGGCTCCCATGATTTCGAAGAATTGATCAAATAATTCAATGGGCCAACCATTCAGTCCAGGACTTTTGTCCCTTTTGAAGGAAGAGATAACCCCCTTTAATTGTTCTAAGGAAATATCATGGAACAATTCTACATTTTTTTATTCATCAATAAGAGAAGGGAAATAAGCTAATTGTTTTATAATAGAGTCCATCCTAGTATGCCTTGGTTCTTTGAAAACGCCCTTGAAATGGTTGACACTAAGCGAAGCAAGTTTTTTTAACCTCCTTACTAAATTTCCATTCTCATCCCCCAATTCCCATATAGAGTTTTTGTTTTTTCTGTGATAGGAAAATATCTTTGAAAAATTGGTGTTTTGATCACCCACTTCCATCCATATCACATGACTTTTAAGTCACCATGTCTTATCCTATTCCAATAATAGAGAGAGCCTTCGAGATTCTAGAAATTTGTATTCTTCCACAACTTTCACATCCCCCCTTTGCATATCAAGGATGCATGATAACTGATCCTCGATAGGTTGGAGCTCCATAACTGATTTCCATTTCCTTTCTTTATCCCATGCAATGATGAGACACTTAAGTCATCTCAAATTTGCAAGAATTTTTTCACTTGTTGAATGTGCAGGATCTAGTAGATATTCTTTCCAATTATAATGAATCAAATCTTTAAACTCATCCAATTCTTCCTAGGTTGATTTGTACTTGAACGACGACCCATGCCAATTAGTGGGTCACCCCAATTTGAGGAGGATGGGAAAAGTATCAAAATCTTGAACCAAACCCACCCATGTTCGGTATAACCCAACATCTTCCAACATATCAGGAGAGGGAAAAAAGAGGTCTAAATTATTTTCAATACCATTCTCCCCTTTCCTATTATTTATCCACATAGGTCAAAGAAACATTGGTTCAAAATCAATTAGAACATGAAATTCAATTAGATCATGGAAAAAGGAGGCAATTTTTCCTCTCTAGCCACGGACCCCCAAATCTTCTCCTTACTAACCATAAAATTTAAGTCTCCTTTGATAATTAACTCACCATAACTTAAACACTGCAAACCAAATATACGAGACCAGAAAGCCTCTCTTCCCTCATATGGCCCATATAAGTTAAGAAATGTAAAGTTGTGATTCCTTTCCAAACTGAATATCTTTGTACAAATACCCGAGGTAATGGAAAAACAATTGATCAATTTTCATCAAGGAGACAAACCTGTAATCAGACCCCCTAAATTACCTACTGAATCAATCCTGTGAAAGGTCCAACCTAGAAGTAAGATCTCCATTTTGGGGATAAAAATATAATAAGAACCCATAGATTCCTTGACTAACACCATAGACATACTATATTTTTCAATAAGGTGATGAAGGGATAGTTTATTGGCCCTCCCCCCAATACCACAAATGTTGACAGACATAATTTTAATGGGTTCACTAATGAAGGGTTTTTTCCTACTCTAAGAACCTTGGATATAAGGTGTTTATGACCTTGTGATACTTCTATGGATTCCCTTTCTTGGTCATGTTTAAGGGTCAATTTTCATCCGACCCTACCAAGCCCGAATTATTTTACCAAGTCTCACCCCATACCTCCAACAACAACATCAACCCACAGGGAGACCCTTAGTCTAAGAAAGTAAGGATCTCTGCATGAGGATGAGGAAAAAGAACTAGACGACAAATCATGAGCCTGACAATTTTCCTAGGTAGTGGAGCAAGGCATTGCCCAAATTCTCTGCCAAAGAACCACTCGAAGGATGTAATGAGGGAAATAAAGGATCCTCTTCCTAAGAAGAAGGAAGATGGAGCTATGTATTTTTCTCAGAAATAGATTTGGGACCAAAGGGAAAATGAGCAAGAGGGAGGGAAGAGAGATTATGATTACCTACATTTTCATACGTAGGGGATATTTTAGTCCATAGTGACTCTAGCTTACTCAATTTCACTGCAAACATACAAAAACTAGGGATGATTTTAAGGATGGAAATTTATTTTAAAATGTAGAAACCTTTCTTAGGGTTCCTTGATAATACTTCTTCTGTATCAAAAATAGGCAACTCGATCTTTTGTAGATCCTCAAGTGTTATGTTAGCTTCGATATCGGAGGTACTAATATTAAATATCTGCGATATGCTCTTCTATTCTTCAATCAAGTGCGTGATCCTTCTGGTCATAAAGTCTTTTAACTCTTGCTTCTTTTGTTCCAAAACTTTCTCTTCTTTTCTTCATCTAGCCTATTCTCTATCAATCTAGCGTTTTCCTATGAGCATGGTAAACATGGCGTTGTCTTCAAAAAAATTAATGACCTCAAAGTCTTCCTCTGTCAAAGTTCAATTGACAGTCATAGGTATCCGGGTGGGCCTTCCACATAGGTTTACTAGCTTTCCTTTGAAGAAACTTGTTCTTCCTAGGGAAGGGATCATGGCAGGCTTCCCTATAGCTTCCCAAGTTATTTATGGCATAATGTTCACTTGCGCTTCTTCATCTAGAGTATAGTCCATGTCAAAGTCCCATGTTCTTGCTTCGATTTTCTCCTTTTCTTTGAATATCTCTGATAGCCAAACATGTCGGTGGTTATTCAAGGTATCTTTCATCTGTAGCAATATCTTTTCTGATTCTTTCTGGGTTTCTGATATAATCTTGGTCTCTTGATCTCCCTCAGGGTTTGCTTGTTCCATATTCCACTTCTCAAGCCTAGCAATAATTCTAGGGAAATCCAATACTTCATTGTCCATAGCCTTACTGTTGGATTACTAAGAGGGGGAGTGAATCAGTAATAGCGTAATTATAATCCTTTTTCTTCAAATGTTATATCAATGTAGAATTATTTTCCAATAATGAGCAATAATAAATAAACAATCACTCACATACACAGTACACCAGTGTTTTACGTGGAAACCCAAATCGAGAGAAAACCATGGAATGTTTTTTCTTATATGTCTTGAATAATTACATTCATTAGAAGCACCAACTTCCTTTGTTTTCCAACTGCAACTGGAAGGAGGCTCCAACTGCCTAGTTTCTTAGGCTACAACCTGAGGGAAGCTCCAACTCCCCAAATCGCTGGCTACAACCAGAAGGAGACTAGAACCCCCAATGTTCTCCGGCTACAACCACCTGTCCTTGCCCTGCTCTGCCACCCTGAAGTAGAAGTTGAATGATGGAACCACTGTCACACTATCATTGTGAGAGATATCGTTGTAAACCTGTACCAATAAATCTGAACCATGCATCAACCATGCATCAACCTGTACCTCAACCTGTAATCAACCTATACCATAAACA